>JAVTVY010050857.1:0-272304 GCA_036873755.1 Hanleya hanleyi
GTATCCACCTATGCTAATGAAGAAAGAAAAGAACGAAAATGAGACACCACCTCAGCATTTCATTCCAGAGAGAAATAATCTAAATATGGCTAGACGCCGTATTACCTTCAGATATAAACTACTGGTAGAGGAAGAAAAGTACATATTCTGGAGGAAAAGCTGCCTATCGATGCTGTGTTAATGTTAACATACATTTATATATCAGTAACATGTTCATATTTCTTTTGTTTTGTGTTATAACACTCATCCTCCCTGTTCCTCTCAATCAAGGGCAGAGCTGTTATTAGATCAACTGCATCCAGTTATTTTCTTGACATCAATCGAATGAAATATTCCTCAGTCAAGCTCTGCTAATGCTGAAGAATCGCAGATTATGCCTACAGTATTTACATTCCTGTAGAGTGCTGGAACAATTATAGCTTACGTCGACGAGTGCCCCATTGTGCGAAGTTAGCATTTCTACCAACTGGTCCTCACCCTCCACATCCTTTTGATGCGAAATTGTTGTAAGTGGTTATATTTGACATTTAATAGCGGTTTACTGTTTTGGGGAATGGTTGAAGTTTAAAAAGAAGAAAAATATCTCTTTAATATCACGCCTGGTAAGACAGGGCGAAGGCCGTTATCGGCTGACTCATGTTGTCGTTCATAGCGATCAACCGTTGCGAATATTCTGGGTGACATTTCCATTGTAACGCCAACAATGTCACAAAGCTAAAACGTAATGCCTTGTTTACGTCATGATGATGTCATCATGACCATTACGTCATGATGATGTCATCATGGCCACATGTTGTGTAACGTACGTCACAATAGGACGTCCCACAAAACCGGCTCTCTAATATTATACGACGTGATCGTAATCAGACTTCGACATCACGGGTCAGAAGTTACGACTTCAATACCTTTTTCATCACATGCGTTATATTTTGTTAAAAATTTAATGTAAATTCTGTAGAAAATATATCAACTTTTTTTACACAGCTTCTCTGTTTTCATCCAAAGTTTGGAGGTGGTATTGGGTAGAAACTTTAAAGCCACTCGTTGTGAAATAATCTTCTGGCCTGCATTCCTTGTGTTCCTGTGGTTATCCATCTGCTACAAGTGAACCAACTGAAATATCTTCAGGATTCCAAGACTAATTTCCCTCATTTTCTAAGGTATCCTCTGATTTATTGTGGCGAAGTTACGATAGCGGGCACAGCTCATTCGGCCTTAAGTGGCCTAATATCCTTGTGTCAACACGAGACATTTGCTGGAGAAGCCCCACCGATGTCCGTTTACCCTGTCCGTATCATGTTGTGAGGAAGACGAATCGAGATTGAATTTGGAATCAAGAATCGATTTGATGACAATTCTCTGATCTAATATCACCGCCTACGTATTCTTCGGTTGATTCGTACAAAATATTAAAGTACACAAGAACCACTGCAATATTTTTTAAAATAATTTCGAGAGTGCTTATCCAAACATGATGATGTGATGCATCGTTGAATTTACATCGCGGAAATCCTTGAAATTAAGGAATCTCTTGCTTTAATCTGATTTATTCAGTCTTCATTGTTCGTGCATTTAAAAGAGTACTTACCTTATTTTATATAGGTTCCTATTACAAAGGTTAGACTTTTAAATATAACCAACTATTCTACTGTCATTGAGGGCGATAACCAATTGTTTTGATTACAATTTGTGAAGCCATGTTTCCACTTTGCGGTTGACGTAGGCGCCGCCATGTGGCCTGTGGGATGATGTCAGCATTTAGGACAACGTCACGGCTAACGCTTGATCCAGGGACGTTCCAACTACGGATATTTGAATTACTCTGGGTTCGAGTTTTAATTCGAAGAAAAAACTGGTGCAGCAAATCTCGCGGGGGTAATTCCTAAAGGAATGTGGTTTTGGTTATCTCCGCCATCTGAAGGATTTCTTCCCTAAGTTTTTCAACTGAGACTTGCTCGATTCATTTTGGACAAAATTTGAAGCTGAGCTGTTAATTACTAAAAGAGCGTCTCTGCAATTGTCCAGTGATTTGAGTTGAGCGAATTGCTTCTAAGTTCGTAAATATTTCATGATTACACTTGAACTACTAAAATCAACTAGAACGTCAGTGAATAATATTCAATATTTCTTTATTTCGAGTCTATCAACATAAGTTTTATATAATAAGGTTTGGAATACGATTGCTGATAAATATAATCACATTCAAAAATAAGGTAAATACTTTGAGTCGACAATTACGTTTTGCTGGCGTCATCGTTCAAAGGGATATCTACCTTAATCTATAACTCAATTTACAACCTGTGTGAACTAAACTATAATGCATCAGAGTCGCATTTCTCCCAGTCGTGAAAATGAATTGAAGTGCATAATTTACTCACTCAGCATACCTGGGTGATATTTCCTTTACGAATTTGTTACTTTATACGAGACATCTTAATGCAATACTGTGACGAACCCTCATGCCTTCTTCGTGATATTAACTTTCCACTTTGTCCAATATTGTGATTTATTAATCAACTATCAATGATATGAATCCAATACAAAGAAATCGGCCTGCTTGATATGACCCCAAACCGGGCCAATATGAGGAAGGCGGGCCAATACGGAAAAGCAGGTCCAATACGGGAAAACAGGGCCAATATGGGCTGGGCCAATATGACTTTCAACATGGCGACGCTGAGGATGAACGATCCTCGATTCGCGATCTTCTCTGAATTATGTCACTGATTTCTCTGACTTTGAACGGACATTCAATGGCTTCTGTGATAATATTTGATAGAGATATACGCGCCGATACACAAACCTTGAAATCAAGTGAGGTGAGTCATGCTGAAATAGACTATAGTGACGCGAGCGCGAAATCGACATGCTAAGTACAAGCAGACGTCAAAACAGCAATCCAACACTTACAGCAGCGCACTGATGAACGAAGCGATAACTACAGTGATATTTTACAACAGAAAGATGTCAGACTTGCAGCTAGAAGAGTTATTCACATATGGATAGAACCGATAGAAATTATGCGGTCGAAACACCTGTAAAATGATGTTGAAAACTAGGGTCTCCATAGCATGATACGTCTTCGATCCTCAAATCGGGACTGGATTTGGACCAAATTTACGCCAGATTATAAGGTTGTATTTTACTGCACCGTTCTTATCAAATAAAATTAGTATTTCATCTGCTTGTATCTTTTTGACTCCGTTTCATACGTTGAAGACCCACGCCCAGGTTGAAGATGATCGGCCTATTCACCGTCCCGATTGTCACCGTCGTTTCCGATAGCGTTACTGTAGAGGGGATCGACTTTCCGTCGATAATGGCACTTCAAAAAGCACATAATAATAATTGTAGGAAATAGGCCTATTGTGAAGGAAGAAATACAGGGAGTCGCTGTACTAAAATATTCCTTGATGCATGTATTATAATCGATAAAAAAATTGTAGGTGAGTTAATTAATAAAAATGTCATTAACCAAGTGTTTTCATATTGGCCTGGTTATAGGTCCTCGGTCAGCCGTATTGGCCCTCGGCCTGCGGCCTCGGGCCAATACGGCAGGCCTCGGACCTATAACAAGGCCAATATGAAAACACTTGGTTAATAACATAATAATACCATTGCGTACAAATACACAATATTCAAGACTGCAGCCTATATCGTAAATTTGGTCTCGGCTCCAAGATTCCAGCGAAAAAAGATCAATGCTTTTGCAGTATCGATAACGATTTCTTAATTGTCATGTTTATCTCTGAAGAAGAAATCTTTAAAACACAAATCATGAATAAGGAATCTATTTAAGCTGAACACGCAATCATTATTGTGTTCAATGTATCGGTCGTTTTTTCCGTTTATTTCACATGCTTGACATTATCCAGGTCTTTACGTAATTCATCTCTCATTTGGCTATGGCATTCTTATGGTCTTTATATGAACTGCACAAATTGGGTTTAGTTCATCGGAAATTGCAGTCTGGCAATTTACAAGAAATTTCGTTACGAATGAGTGAGCTGCTGCGTCATGGTTCCCGTACGTTTCCATTGTTTCTTTACAAAAATGGATTCAGTCGATAACCAATCGGTTTGAATTGGGTTAGAACGAGTAGAAACGTCATGGGCAAGACATTCATTGCATAAGATTGGACTTTACCTAGGTCATCTTGGTATCTACATTAATTGCAAGACGGTGCGCCTTAACGCCGATTGCCACAAAACTTGTATTTGGTAGATTAGATTCGTTCTAAAGAATCGGAACAGGCGCTAGATGTACATTAGTCAACCGTTGCACTTGTCATGGGTTATCAGAAGCTAAAAGCACTATTTCGCTCCACTACATACAAGGGATATCATTCATGAGATGTTCCTTTTTTATAGAGTTGCTTGAATTTCTGGACAGTGATATTCCCGAGGGGCCAGCATATGGCGTATACATATCCAGTCTAGTAGCATTTGCTGGATCCTATGACTTTAATCAAAGTCACATGACAGTATTAGAAGCTTGCAAAAAAAAAAGGCTATACCACCACGCGTCTCCGCGCGTTTCTCAGATTTGGCGACACATATAGCACGCAAAGTATGAGCGGAGGGCATATTGTACAAGATCCTTGGCCCTACGTTCCGCATATCTCGGAGCTACGGGCTGAATGAACCCCATTTTCAATATTTTCATGGCATTCATACAAACAAGCACAACAAAAGCGTGACTGAGATACATCAGTCTCTAGATAACGACTTTTAACCGAAATCATATGGATCAAGAATACTGATCAACGATAAGGATTTAATATTTGGAGAAATGCTGACCATTTCTCTCTTGCACGAAACTAGCCTTTTTTTCTTGATTTGGTGCTATTGCTGTTATACAAATTAGATATTTAGATCGTGGACGCGGAAATAAGACGGACTAAATTACAAGCTTCTGGTTCGTCATTCATTATTCAGCCGTCGTTCAGTAAAGAATCTCCGCGTCCATAATTTAAAGACCTATATCATACATACAACAGCATTAGCCCCCAAAGAACAATCATAATATACATAAAGATAGGCTAGTTCCCTGCAAGGGAGAACCGGTCAACAGTTTTCAATGATGCCGGCAAGATATCATGATGTTCCAAAAATATATAAATCTGTATCGGTGATCAGAATTCTTAATCTGTATGATTTTGATAAAAGTCGATATCTAGAAAATGACGTATCTCAGTCACGCTTTAATTGTGCCTGCTCAGAAGAACATCTTGAGAATCTTGAAGAAAATGGGTTCATACGGGCCCTAGCGGAATTAGACACAAGTTACAAAACGTTACACCATAAAACGATTTTAATCAACATCACAAAACATTATTGCAGAAACTTATAAAACAGGGCTATACCACCAAGCGCCTCCACTCAAAGTTTCTCCAATTTGGCGATACATATCACATGCTGATAGCAAAATGCGAGCGTAGCGTGCGAGAACTATGACGTTCCGTTTCGTAACTTGTGTCTAATTCCGCTTTACCCGGGGACAGAGTCCGTATGAACCCATCTACTTCAATATCCTCATGATGCTCTTATGAACAGTCACAATCAACGCGTGACTGAGATACATCATTCTCTAGATGACGACTTTACAACGAATATCATATGGATTAAGAATACTGATCAGCGATACGGATTTGACATTTTTGGAACATCATGATATCTTGCCGGCCATCATTGAAAACTGTTGGACCCTTGTCTCTTGCAGAAAACTATGCTATGTTTATGTATTCTATGATTGTCTTTTTGAATTTGGTGCTAATGATGTTATATGGAATATGGAATACATGTAGGTATTTGGGTAATGGACGCGGATATTCTTTAATGGACGGCGACTGAATTATGAATGACGGACCAGACACTTGTAGTCAGTAGGTTTACCAGCTAACCAGCTTACTTCTGTTAATTCTGTCAGCCGTTTATGTTTCAGGAATATCTTCAAATTGTCTTTTTTTGTATGTTATCGGACACTCTGCTATTTGTTCATCTGAATCAAAGGCAGAGAAAGTTTGGAGAGAATGAAAAATTCAGTTCATTATTAGATCATCTCCAATTATTCATTGCCTTGACATCGAATAAAATATTGCTCCTAAAGTATTTGCTGATTTAATTCGAAGGAAAACGTTATGCCTAAATATTTAAATTCAGATTAATTTGCAATCCCGGAACAGTTTGGGCACTACATCGGTTATTTGAGCCATGTTGCACCATTTAGAGTACCAGAACAATTATAAGTGACGTCGATACTATTACGATTGCATGATTAAGCAGTTTATTGTGTGTAGTTATAACCGTTTGTTGCGAAGTAATTTTATGGCCTGCATTCTTCCTGCTCGTGTGGTTCTTCAGTTGCTACAAGTGAATCAACTGAAATATCTTCGGGATTCTAAGACTGGTTTCGCCCATATTCTAAGGTATACTCTGATTTATTGTACAGAAGTCACGAAAGCAAACACAGTTCATTCGGCCGTAATTGTCCCAATATCCTTGAGTCAATAAGATAGAAGTTGAGAAGCTCTACCACTGTTCGTTTACCCAGTCCGTATCACGTTGTGTGTTGACGGACCAAGATTGAATTTGAAATCAAGAACCAATTCGATGAGCATCCCCTGATCCAATACCACCGCCTACGTATTCATGTGCCGATCCGGACAAAATGCGTTTTATTAACGAATTAATCTATGACGGATAGAGCCGAGTTTTAACCAGGGAGGGTAAACATGATTACTCAATCAGCATATCTGGGTATCACTGATAACAGATTTGCTTTTTTAATCTGTTGCATTATTCGAGACACCTTACTGATAAACTATAACAAAACCCTACGTTAAATAAACATTGTTCAGAATGATATTAACATTTGAGTATGGCAATAGTGTGATATATCATTCGTTATACACAATATTCGGGATCGAAGCCTACGCGTATTTTGGTATCGGTTCCAAGATTCCAGTGAAAAAAATTGATTCCTGATTATTAGATAACTTCTTTGTTTCAGCTCTACCTTTCCTTATTTGGCATATTTATGTCTTAAAAATATCTTTATGCAACAAAAAGCATGAAGAGGGAATCTATTCAAGCTGAATTCGCCAACATTCATGTGTTCAATATGCAAGTAATTTCTTCTTGTACACCCCTGTATTACATGGTTGACATTTTGCAGGTCATTGCGTAATTCTGCTCTCATTTGTCTATGGCGCTATTATGTTCTCTACATGAACTGTACAAATTACGTTTGCTTCATCGGAAATTAAAAACCCTCAATTCAGAAGAAAATTCGTTACGAATGAAAGAGCTGCTGGGGTATTTTCCCTAAAGATGTTCATTGATTTTGGCGTTAGGAGAATCAGCCGATAACCTATTGGTTTGAATTGGCTTCACAACGAGAAAAAAGATTGTGGACATGGGACTCGGAGGAGACATTCATTGTATAAACTGTACCGAGGTCATCTCTTGCATGATATCTCTGTCGATTTTTACAATACTTAATAGATTGGGGGCGTTACAGTGGACTGGCGCAAAACGCTCAGTAGTTAACCGCCGCCCTTAGAGAGTTTCTTGTCAGTAATTCAAAGACGTCGAAAGTGCAATATTCAGTACTGGCGTCAAATTCGACATTCGTTAGTCAATCTCCGTGGATATATAATTCCAATAACCGGAAGACCTTATATAATGAAAACAAAACAAAGTATTCGCACCAAAATCGAAGAAAGGGAAAATTAAAATTATACGTGAACATAAGTTAATTATGGTCTGAACAAGGGTGCTGTCACGTGGCCGACCGGGTAAGCCGTTCTACCAATCTCAGCTGTTCACAATGTCGGGAGCCACGTATCACTCACTACTCTCAGCAATTTCTTAATTTTGGGCACCGCAGAATTTGACAAGTTAACCGTATCTCAACTACAAGAGTATTTACGCGATTAAGGAGTTTCTGTAACTGGTGTGTAATAATTCATAGCGAATAAAATAAAGAAATAATGATTGATTGCTTAACTTTATCATTTGAATTTAATCATTATACAGTCATTTCGCTCTTACGTCGCGACACACGTGGTAGCAACCGTGGCCGACCGGGTAAGCTGTTGCTCTATCAATCTCATCTGTTCCCAATGCCGAAAGCCAGGTATTTCTAGCTATTCTCAGCGGTTTCTTACTTTTGGGCACAACAAGTTATCCAACGGCATTCGTTATCACAACTAAGAAGATGTTTGTGGATATATTTCTATCGAAAATGAACAGAAAATATGTCTGAAGAACAATCTCGATTATCGCTGTTGGTTGTACACTATCTTATGTTAAGATTAATTTTAATACGTGTAGCCAACGTTTACCCTAATATAGGCCTACAATTTTTCCCCCGTCTTTTTGAGGATGCAGATAATTTTTTTTAAATTAAATGTGGATATAGGGCCTACAGATCCTATAAAAGTGGGTATCCATATTATAATAATTCCCATTATTTATTTTATCTCAGAATCAGTCAATTTCATCAAATCTTTACTTATCATGAAAATTTATATCCGAGCATTACCAAGTTAACAGGTATTTATTTAATACCCGCACATCGTGATTTTTATTGAACGATATGTATTATCTTTTTATTATTTTAAACCGACCTCCATCAAAATAGGGTTGTATATATACTGATTTTTTTTAATAAAGATTATATAGCTATATAGGAAGGTTGACTATTGAATGTCGG
Source organism: Hanleya hanleyi (assembly GCA_036873755.1). Lineage (NCBI taxonomy): Eukaryota > Metazoa > Mollusca > Polyplacophora > Lepidopleurida > Hanleyidae > Hanleya > Hanleya hanleyi. The sequence goes on from JAVTVY010050857.1 coordinate 8,719, forward strand.
ATCTGACGCTTGCTAGGGTTACTTGTCCATAGGTCAGGATCGTATTAGAGCCACTCAACTGGGAATAGTACCGCCTTACACAACACAAAATCGGCTGGATAGGTTATATCAAGTCTCCTTTGTCGGAAATAAGTGGAATAAGAAATGGTTTCGCGGTAGTACTTGTCAAACAAATAACACTAAATCACTGTCACACTGGCTTTGTTAAGAATGATATGCTGCATCTTTCTCCGCTAAATGCTCATATGGAGAAGCGACTAGACATCACCCGCTCTTTCCCTGGACAATACACCCATAGTCGAAAAGTGAAAGACCAGTACATGTGACCTCTTGACTTACTATTTTTAGTAACATTTCTGTACCATAGAATTGATTTCTGCCTTTCAGTAGACCTATAAATTTTACCTGGCGATGGGTCAAGAGGGTAGATCTACTGAAATCTCCAGTCGTTCAGAGGCTTCAGACATCAGCATACAGAAGGTCTTTTATCTGCAAACTGAGGATGCTGACCATGATGTGTATCTACCGTGAAGTATGATCAACTATGGAAAACGTCTAACAAACAATACTGATTTGATTCAGCAATTGGTTTTCTTTGTTTTAAAGCACGCAATCTGTCGTTATCGATTTGTATGGGGTAACATGCATGCTCATTCCTGAAAAAAACATTGCCATGCAGATGCCACGGATTCGGATTTTTCTTAAACCGTGTCCTTAACTTTGCTGGTCATTTCATTCACCGAGTTGGTTGCGTAAAAGCTTTAATTTAAACTCAACAAAAGTGTAATTGACCTACCCAAGCATTACTCTTTTGATTGGATGTTCAGGCTTCATAACTTCGAAGACAGAACAAGTTTTTTTCCCCGAAACACTTCAGCTGATAGTTGATTGACATTGACATCGGATGACATGTGAAATCGATAACGCCTGATCACATACATGTATATGGTGCTATACAGCCCAGAACGCTTCTTCGCTGATTTGGGTGATGATTGTTGTTATACATAAACAATCCCTAGATCTTGGCACTACAACTGTTTTAACAGCTTAGGTGCCACACCCGAAGGCACTTCAAATGCTATGTAGTAAACCCACTTGTAATGTAAAAACTATCGAGAGTTCTCAACGAAGCCAGCGAGGTAGACACAAGAACATTAAGGGAGCACAGACCAGAAGGCCAGTCTGAATACCAGCGTTAATGATAATTCGTCGGCCAAAGCAACAGCGGTGTACTAAGTACCCTCATGTGGTGCACAGTGTGTTCTGCTCATGTGGAAGACGACCATGGTCAAACGAATTTGCTATCAGTGTGTGATATTTGTCACCGAATTTCAGAACTTTGACTGAGGCGTTTGGTTGTGCAGCCTTTGTCGAAACAGTTGATGCAAACAATTTTCAGCAGAATCTAGTAAATATTACTAGGCGAGCTTTGTATATACGCCATTTTCCGTTTTTCCCGAAATATTACCCTACAGGAAGTGGTAGTTATAACTATGTCTAAATTGTAATCATATTTCTTGTCGTATAGATTCGAGATCAAAGAAAGACCTTTTCATCGTTATGGAATATGTCTCAGTATGATGTCCGACTTGGGTATCCATAGTTTACTTTAAATCCAGTGAAGGTGGATATATATTCTTCATGGGGTCACCTCTATAGGGCTTATTCAAATCAAGGAAATCGTTTATATAACATTTGGTGAATTCAATGGAAAGAGGCTTTGAAATGCTTAGTTTTTTGTAATTTCTGCATAGTGGTAAAAATAATACATGTAAGTCTATCAAAAGAGGTGCTCAACTTGTACACATTGGAATACCTATATATATCTGGCATATATTTTCGCCGAAATTAACGTATTCAAGCAACTTCATCAACAAAGATTGTTTTATTGTGTGTTGCGAGTTGAAAGTTTAATACTCCTTGCATGTCTGATCCGCCACTTTTCCGCTTTGTCGGAAATATCCCTTTATAATGCTGTGAATAGAAGTGTTATCTAACCATCATCTAAAAAAACTGATGACAGTTAACAACATCATTTATTAATCAAGTTTTGCCTTAAATCGTTATTTCAATAACATTCCATTTCATTGCTTATCGGGAGGCTTGCAAATTAAAACAAGCCTGTCACAGAGGGATGATTGCTCAAGGAATTTCGTGGCCGATGTACAGGAATGATGCATTAATATCACCTTGGATCGCCTCATTCCTAGACTGACGGCGGATTCTTTGATGATGTAGAGTGTGCTTAATATGATCTGACCCGATCGGATCTTCCAAGAACCACAAGAACCACAACTAAGGACGGACTTACTGGTATCTAACGCGGGTAGTGGGAATAAAAAACGAAAACGAGACACCACTTTCGCATTTCCCTCGAGAGAGAAATCATCTAAAGATGGGCAGACGCGCGTAACATAGGTATTACCTTCAATTAGAAACGGCAGTTAGAGCAAGAAAATATAGTCTGCTGCGATAGAGGAAAAGGTGCATGTCGAAGGTCTCATTAGGTTTACGGGCTAACCAGCTTACTTCTGTTAATTCTACCATTCATTTATATATCAGAATCATATTTGAAAACTGTTGACCACTTCTCTCTTGTACGAAACCGTATCTTTCTTAAAATTATTTTTATTTCATATACACTTGGAATTGATGCTGACTGTCCGAAGAAATAGCTCTTTCGATTATTGACGCGAAAATTCTTTTATGGACGAAGGCTGAATATTGAATATCGGATCTGACGCGTGTTATTCATGTATTGTTTATTTTGTGTTATCGGGCACAAACCTCCTTGTCCATCGAAATCAAGGACAGATAAAGTTTGGAGAGATCAAAACAGTAGTTCTTTATTTGTTCAGCTCCAATCAGCTATTGCATTGAAATAGAATAAATTATTCCTTCTAGATATTTCGATAATTTAATTCTGCGTAAAAAACATTACAAGCGTCTGGTCCGTGCATCATTATACACCTACAATATATAAATTAAGATCATTTTGCAATCCTTGAATGGTTTGGGCACTGCATCGGTTATTCTGCCATGTTGCAAAATTTAGAGTACCGGAACAAAAGCTTTTTTGCTACATGACCTTGTGACCTGCATTCTTCGTACTGATATGGTTCTTCAGTTGCTACAAGTGATTCAACCTAAATATCTTCAAGATTCCAAGATTGACTTCCATCATTTTCTAAAGTATCCTCTGATTTGTTGTGAAGAAGTCACGATCGCAAACACAGATCATTCGGTGGTAAGTGTCCTAATATCCTTGAGTCAACACGAGAGATTTGCTTGAGAAGCTCTAACACTGTTCGTTTAGTTGACAGACCAAGATTGGATTTGGAATCAAGTCGATGAACATTCCCTGATCTAATGTCACCGCCTACGTCTTTATGGGCCGACTCGTACAAAATGAGTGTAAGAAACACGGCTCAATATTTTAATTCACAAACAACCTTTATTATTGAATTAATCTTTGGATATAGCAGATTTTCAGGCGGTGATGGTATACATGATTACTCAATGCATGATTACTCAGTGCACATTTCTGGGTATCACTGATAACATATTTGCTTTTTGAATCTGTTGCTGATAATATAAACTATAACGAAACCCTATGTTAACTATGCATTCTTGATATTGATATTAACATTGGCAATAGTGTGATATACCACACAGGACGAAAATCATTATACACAATATTCGAGATAGAAACCTACACGTGTTTTGGTATCGTACCTTTCCTTATTTGGCATGTTTATCTCTGAAAAAGAAATTTTTATACAACAAAAAGCATGATCAGGGAATCTATTCAAGCTGAACACGCCAACATTCGTGTATTGAATATTCAAGTCATTTCTTTCTGTACACCCATGTTTTACATGGTTAACATTTTGCATGTTCTTCTATGGCGCTCTTCTATGGCACAACTGTGATCTCTACAAGAACTGTACAAATTTTGTTGGTTCCATCGGAAATTGCAATCCGTCAATTTAGAAGAAAATTCGTTACCACTGAGAGAGCTGCTGGGGCATGGTTCCTAAAAAGTTTCATTGATTCTGGCGTAAGGAGATTCAGCCGATAACCTACTGGTTTGAAATAGCTTCACAACGAGAAGAAACGTTGTGGTCATGGGACTGGGATGAGACATTCATTATATGAATGATCGCCTTACATGATATCTCTGTGGTTGCATAACTAGTTTGTTGAAATACAATATATGTCCGCGTCAATAATCAATATACTTAATTCCTTCGGCAGTATTAGCCCCAAACTCCATGCAGGTTACAAATGAAGGTAGTTTCTTACAAGAAACGACTAAAATCTTTCCAACATGTTCCTGTCGTAAAATGTTCAAATCCGTATAACTGATCTGTATTTTTTATCGGATGATGTTCCAAACTGTTTTCTTGATCATTGCATCTTAGCCACGCTTTGATTGTGACTGTTCATATAAACATGATGATGATGATGTATTACACGATGTTCGTACAGTCACTATAGCCGCGAGTTGAACGGAATTAGACACAAGTTATAAAACGTAGCCCCGAAGATCTTGCACACTACTCATAAAAGAACACCTAGAATTCTGCCAAAGAAGTGCACAACTGGTATAAATTGGAACACATATATGTCGTTGGTATGTAGTGTTGCCAACTTTAAGGTAGATATTATTAATGAGCAAATGAAGCAAATTCATCAACAACGAAAAAAATCCATGAATGGTATCCTCTATATATATTTGGACTGAAAAAAGCTTTGTGGCTTCTGACATTAATATATAAACGATTAGTTTCCTTTAACATCGAGCATATCCATGAGCTAAGGCGGTTCATGAGATCATGTTGAGGAATGTTAGTATAGAGAGTAGAGAAATCAAAAATGGATACGTATCTGTACAGAATATGCCCAATAGCATCGTCTTCTTCCGTAAGACATTAAGAACGTTAATTACTCAACCCATGTCTGATCCGGTGTGACGGAAACGGTGGCCCTGTGCATCCAGTGTCCGGGGGACACTCGCGTCTAGACGTAAGTGTCCCAAGACACTAAGATCTGGATTTAATTGTCCGCCGGGCATGCATGTCTGGATTTGGATGTCCTGGGACACTGGCTTCCAGGAGACGAAAGTCCTAACCTGGAGCCCAATGTCCGCCTCGATTACTACTTCCGATTTTCCATCCAGTTTACACGTGAACATTTTTACCAGGGAGTAGTATAGAAAGGGGAGTTACGGCGTTATTGACCTACTTCCGACAGGTGGCGCCAACAGATCATTTCCGTCTGACCTTTGTGAAGTCACTTCCGGTTCCGGTCATATGACATAAAGTGACCTTTAACCCTGCGCATGATTTCCGCTATTGTGCGCATTTTCACTATTGTGCACTTCCGATCACGTGACCGGAATCGGGAGTGACCTCACAAAGGTCAGCCGAAAGTGACCTGTTGACGTCACCGGTTGTAAGTAGGTCAATTACGCCCTAAGCCCCCCTCTCTCTGCTCTCCCTCCTACTCAGGAGGTGAGTGAGGACGAAAATTAAATGAAAAAACAAGATAATTTTAATAGAAAATCTTGAAATTTATGCTAAGAAATAGCCAGGTAAGACTGCATCACACCTAAGGGCTTTTCCTAGTGCTTTTTCGCCCCTTTGCTTGTCCGGTGAGAGCTTGTTCACTACAATGAAGAATACAACATATTGGCGAGCATACGTTACAACAAGTCAACACGAGAAATAACACGTTCTTCTGTTTCCAAGAATGCAAGTCGTGATATGTAATTGTGTGGAAGCTGCCATTCAGTGGGGTAATTAGGCCACTACTTGTATTCTTTTAACGGCATATTCCGTGGGTCTTCCAAAGACGGGGTCAAATTTGCATGTTTCCTATATATCTTGGACTATTTTATGCAAACAATTCCTTGTTTAACCCTACCAGTCCTGGGGGAGGGACATCCGCCACCCCCCCCCCCACCAAACTTTCTGCGCAATCTCCGGAACGACAAAAACTTGAGAGTGAATTTGTAGTTTATCATATTGGGGTCATTTGGAGTCTATTTACATAACCTCCCGAGCAGAGGATCACGGGTAAAATTACGGTTAATTTATCATGCATTTTTGTTTGGAAAAATTACATGAATAACATTTTCGCAAAATTTGATCAAAAAATCGATTTACTCTGCTGTTTAAAAAGGTGTAAACGTTTCCAAGAGCTTTGTCTGGTTTTCGTGGAAAAAAAAGATAGTCAATTATGACAATGTTACTAGAAATGAGAAAAATGTAAAGAAAACATGTGATAAACTAAAATCTGTTTGTAGAAAATAGGCGAAAATCAAGAATGCAGAAAATGTAATTAAAAAAAAAAAAAAAAAAAATTATCGATTTCCCCTATGGGCTACCCTTATTCAATCTTGGATGGAATAGGCAAATATACCCGGTGTTTGTCACGAATACACCATTAGTTTGCGAGCGCCTTAGGTTGAATTACCGGTAATATATACATATTCGCCATATATAAAGTCTACAAAATATATTAATTGCGGGTCACAAGGATTCACTTTTCCCATTCCTATGTAAATGGGTTATACCAAAAAAGAATAGTATCTCGCTCAAACAATCAAAGATAAAACTCATAATAAATCTATTCACTTTCAATGATCAAAACAACGGAATTTTGTTGGCATACTGCTACCAGAAAATTCCCTTGAGCAGCTCGACGTATGAAACGTTTCTCTTGCTGACTTTTCCCGGCTTCGTACTTGTCGATATTGTTGGCCAAATATCGCAGACTATCGGCAGGATCTAAGGATGACATGGGTCTGATTGTGGACAGGTGATCAGCTTTTATACACACCTGCTCAGGTACACAGAAAAAAAAATCCTTAAAAATTTAAGGAATATTCCCCGACTGTTACACCAGCGGAATACTCCTCAACATAACTAAGGAATATTCCGTAGCATGTTAAAGAAATTCCTTAACATGGTAAATTATTGAATTTTAAGGAATATTCCGCCGGTGTAATAGTCGGGGAATATTCCTTAAATTTTTTGATTTTTTTTTTCAGTGTACTCAATATAATCCATTAATTTCGCAGATGTGCCATATATGAATGCAGTAATCAGATGCATGTGGATGTCGTGGCATTTTTTATTTTGCATTTATGTTATGTTTTATTTATTTGATTATATTTTAATGATACCAGATGCGCCCCTTTACGGTTAATGTGAAAACAAATTAAAACTTATATTTTATGGTATGCTCCTATGCAAACAAATGGCCCGATCCTAGTTCACGAACGGCGAGTCAGCTTGAAATGTCCGGAGAGATCGTTCAGGATATCCCGCATTCGGAAGATACGGACCGAATATGAAAAGACCCTGAGCATTATATTTGCATATCGTAAAATATTCCAATTTCGCCCTGACTATGCGAGAAGTCGTAAGTAGTATCAGCGGACAAGCGTGGTCATTTTAGAGTAACATTAATTATAACAGAAATAGAGATCTCCGACATGACAATTTCCTCAATATTTACTGATGTCAGAAACGTGATATACATTTTCATTAGATATCTCAATATCTCGTGTTTCTTTCTGATTTCGCAACATTCACAAAATCATATGCGTGCGAAAATTAACCCTGCGTGGAAAGAAGGATTCCTAGTGCTTCTATACGGTTTTCTACGACATATTGAAGATGTACGGCGGCCCATATATGACCTGCTATTTTTCCGGTTTTGTATTATTTTTTTAGTTCTAGGTTTGCTTCTTTTGGTTTAGTTTTCACCCGCATGGAAACTTTGCAATCACCTGGGTGAAAAGGTTTTCACCTGGGTGGAAACGTTTTCAACGGGGTAAGAAGATTTTCACCTGGGTGAAAACAGGATTTCACCTGTGTTAAAACAGGTTTCCACCAGGGTGATAACGTTTGCGCCCAGGTGGAAAACTTTTCACCCCGGGGAAAACGTTTGCACCTGGGTGGAGAGAAAGGAGTGAAAGAAGTCCGCCCCCCACCCCCACCCAAAATGAAAAATATATATATATATATATACAAAACTAAAATTAATGGCATGTAGTATTTGGGCCACCGTAAATATGTATATTGACTTAAATACATAAAATTATATTTTTCTGAAAAAATATATACATATATTTAACAAAATTGCGACGGTATAACTTTACAAGACGTACTAAAGCTGTACATGAGAAATGCAGAAAATCAAACATTTTCAACTGACCCCGACTAGGATCGAACCCACAATTTTACCTTCTGTTGTACTGTGCACCGTCTATGCCTTTACCCACTGCACCACCGATTTGCTGGCCGAATCTCCGTTCAGAATTTCTAGTCTTTACTATTTCTTTAGTTTCATATATAGGTCAACCGGACTCTGAGGAATGCCGGACTCTGAGGACTTCCATAGCGGAAGCGCCCATAGTCCGCCAGATGCCATGGTCCGGGCCCTATATATATGAGAAGGGATATTCCTGTCTAGATTTCAGTGACCCGGACTCCAACGATACCAGGACCCTGGTTTCTGCTGGAAGGGGGACAATTGTTTCCGAGGGAGGACTTTCGTATCTGGATCTGGGTGCCCTTCGGGCACCCAGATCCAGATACCATGGTCCCCGGACCCTCATATCTGGCGGACCACGGTTGCTTCCACACCGGCACTCTTTTGCTTTGGCGGAATATGACTTTATAAAGCGATGATGAGCAATCTTGTCAAACCATTATCTAAAACACTGATGGCAGGTGACAACATTTCAAATTAATCAACATTTGCCCTAAATCGTTATTCCAATAACATTACATAGCCGCGCTTCTCGAGAGGCTTGCAAATTGAAACAATCTTATCCCAGAGGGATGGTGACTCGAGAAATTTCACGGCCGTTACATCATATAATGCCACAACCATGAGGGGCTAATGTCACCTTGAATCGCCTTAGTCCAAGACGGGCGACCGAATGGCGGAAACTTTGATGCTATAGAGTGTACCTACTATGAAATGAAATGACCTGATCGGGTCTTCCAAGAAACACTACACATAGGAACTGTCTGAGCTACAAATAGGACTCGCTGATATCTGAATCGGCTAGTGGGAGAGATAAAAGAATGAAAGAGAGGACCCCAGTTCCTTTTTCCTTCGTGAAAGAAATCATCTCCAGACGCACATAACATAGGTGACACCTTCAATTAGAAACGAACATTGGAGGAAGAAATGTACATATTCTGGTGCGATGGTGGAAAATCATGTCGAGCTCAAAGCTGTGTTAATCCAAGCTTCCCTCTGTATTTCAGAAATATTTTCTCATTTTGTTTGTTTGTGTCATCAGACAATCTAGCTCCTTGTCCATCTGAGCAAGAGATAGTCTGGAGAGACTGAAAACTTCAGTTCATTGTTAGATTTAATATCCTTGCGTCAACAATAGAGATTTCCTTGAGAAGTTCTATCGCTGTTCGTTTACACTTGTCCGTATCACGTTGTGAGTTGACGGAGATTGAATTTAGAACCAAGAATCAATTCCGTGAACATTCCCTGATCTAATACCACCACCTACAAAATGAGTGTGAGATACTCGGTGCAGTATTTCAATTCACGAACAACCTTTATTAACGAATTAATCTATGACGGATAGAGCCGAATTTCGGCCAGTTATGGTAAACTTGATTACTCAATGCATGATTGCATATACGAGACACATTACTGATAAACTATAACGAAGTCCTATGTTAAATATGCATTGTTGATAATGATATTAACATTTAACTATGGCAATAGTGTGATATGCCATTCAGCACGAAAATCATTATACACAGTGTTCGGAATCCAAGCCTACACGTATTTTGGTACGGGCGCGACGATTTCAGTTAAAAAAGATGATTCCTGATAACCTTTCTGCTTCTGCTCTGCCTTAGCTTATTTGGCATGTCTTCTCTGAAAAAGAAACCTTTATAGAACTAAAGCATGAAGAGGGAATCTATTCAAGCTGAACAAGCCAACACTCGTATGTTCAATATGCAAGTGATTTCTTCTTGTACACCCCTGTATTACATGGTTGCCATTTTGCAGGTCATTGCGTAATTCTGCTCTCGTTTCTCTGTGGCACTACTATGGTCTGTACAAATGAACTGTACAAATTACGTTTGCTTCATCGGAAATTATAAAGGGTCAATTCAGAAGAAAATTCGTTGCGACTGAGAGAGCTTCCGGAGCATGGTTTCTGAAGATTTTCATTGATTCTGGCATAAGAATATTCAGCCGATAACCTATTGGTATGAATTGACTTCACAACGAGAAGCAACGTGACGAGAGACATACATTGTATTAACTATACCGAGATCGTCTATTGCAAGATATCTCTGTACTTGTATTACTAGCGATACAGTACGCCTCAACGACGATTTTCACAAGACTTAATAGATTGGGGGCGTTGCAGTGGACCGGGGCAAAACGTTGTCAATAATTCAAAGACGTCGAAAGTACGACACTCTTTGTTGTCGTGGCATTTGTCGACGTCATGACGCTGCATTGTTGCGACTTCATGCAAAATGTGGGGAAAAAGTGTGGGAGAAGGTAGATTTGGGGCCCTTTTCATATCCTTTTTTGGATAGCGACCTACCTTATATGTGAGTTATTAAAAAACTACATACTTCAAGGAATACATAGTAAAAAAATGAGAAAATTGACAGGACTTGAATATTCCGAAAACAATTATGTCTCAAGTATTGAGTGTTTTACATAGTAATCGCATTGTACCAATTTGCCATAGGTACACGTTATACAACCTGAAAATTAGAAAAAAGTAATACGCTATGCCCCAATTTTTATATCATTTTCTGATATAGGATGGACTTCCTGGGCTATACAAAAAATATGAGAAAAATGACATGACTTTGCATCTAAACCAGGGAGCCACCTTAAGGATATATTTCTACCGAAAATGAACAGATAATATGTCTGGAGAGCAATGTTTGTTGTAAATTTTCTTTTGTTAAGATTAATTTAAATACGTGTAGCCAACGTCTACCCTAATACAGGCCTACACGTCTCATTTACTACTAATACCTGCACATTGTGATTTTTATTGAACGATACGTATTATCTTGTTATTTTAAACTTGACCTCCATCAGAATAGGGTTCTATCTATACTGAAATTTCTGAATAAAGATTATCTATCTATCGATCTATCTATCTATTTATGGACGAGGGCTGTATATTGAATGTCGGATCTGACGCTTGCTAGGGTTACTTGTCCTTGGTCAGGATCGTGTTAGAGCCACACAACTGGGAATATTATCGCTTTATACAACACAAAATCGGTATATATGGTATATATGATATGGTATATCATGTCTCTTTTTCTGAAAATACGTGGAATAAGAAATGGTCTCGCGATAGTATGTTGACGTTGTTAAGAACTATATGCTGCCTCTTTCTTCGCTAAATTACAAGCGTCTAGTCCGTCATTCATAATCCAGCCGTCGTCCATTAGAGAATATCCGCGTCCATACTCCAAAGACCTATTCCATTTTCCACATAACAGTATTAGCACCAAATTCAAAAAGACAATCATAGTATACATAAACATAGGCTTGTTTCCTGCAAGAGAGAAGCGGTCAACAGTTTTCATATGGAGAAGCGACTAGACATCGCCCACTCTTACTCAGGGCAATGCACCCACAGTCGAAATGTGAAAGACCAGTACAAGTGAACTTTCTATTTACTATTTTTAGTAACATTGCGGTACTATAGAATCGATTTCTGCCTTTCAGCAGACCTCTAAATTTCACCAGACAATGGGTGAAGAGGGTAGATCAACTGAAATCTTCAGGCTTTCCGAGATTTCAGACATCATTATATAGAAGGTCTTTTATCAGTAAAGTGAGCCTGCTGATCCATGATGTATATACACCGTGAAGGTCGGTTTGCCTAACGCTTTAATTTAAACTCAACAAAAGTGTAACTGGTCTACCCAAGTATTACCCTTTCGGTTGGATTTGCAGGCATCCTAGATTCTAGGAGAGAACAAGTGTTTTTTTCTAGAATACTTCAGCTGCTAGTTCAATGACATTGACATTGGATGACATGTGAAATCGATAACGCCTGAACACATATATGGTCTTATCCTCGCTGATTTGAGAAATATATCAGCCAGTATGCCAGAAGAATGTGCGTGATGATTGTTGTTATATCTAAACAATCCCAAGATCTTATCTTGGTAATCCGCCATATTGAGAGAAGTACCCTTCCCCAAGCAAAACAAGTACTGAGAAGCCCCAATTCGCAAGAAATTCTAGCAAATCTCCAGAGTAAATTCGTCATAATCCCAGCAGACAAAGCTCCAAATAATATAATATTCATATGTAAATATTACTATTACCAGGTGCTGGTTGAAGAATTGAGTGTAAACATATCGTCATCAAATACGTCTACTTACTCTCAAACTGCCTTTACTCTGGAAGATTTATTTAACAATCACAAAACGTTTCTCAAGGAAAGAGGTATTTGTCTTCCAACCAAACATAACGATATACCAAAAGTATACTGGACTCCCAAAATGCACAAATCACCATACAAAGCTAGATTCATAGCTGGTTCTAGAAGCTGCACCACCAAGCTTCTTTCAACCCTGTTGACGAGGGCCGTCAAGAGGTAAAAGCATTTTGGGAAAGGTATTGCGCCATTGCTATTTGCTATTGCGTATTGTTATTTCTGAAAACTCTGGCGTTGAATGTATGTGGATATTGAAAAACTCAAAATGTCTAACGGAAGAACTTGATGCTAAAGGTGACATACGGTATAGACATGTATCCACATGGGATTTCTCGACTCTCTATACCACAATCCCTCATCAGGACCTTATTGACCGTCTAAGTTCATTAATAGTATCTGTGTCCAAGAAAACTGATGGTAAATATATTAATGTCGGAAGCCATAAAGCATTCTTTAGCTCTACTACATACAAGAGATATCATTCATGGGATGTTTCTTTGTTTATAGAGTTGCTTGAATGTCTCATTAAAAATATCTATGTGAAATTTGGCAACACAATATATCAACAGCATATAGGTATTTCAATGGGTACTAATTGTGCACCTCTATTGGCTGATCTATATCTGTTCTCTTACGAATATGACTATATGCAGGCGCTTTCAAAAACCGATCCATTCAAAGCCCGTTCCTTCTCATTCACCAAACGCTATATAGACGATCTTCTCGCTGTAGATAATCGCTATATAAATGACGCAGTGAAGGATATATATCCACCTTCACTGGATTTGAAGGAAACTACAGATAATCCTACAGGCACATCGTATTTAGACCTATATCTCTCTCGTCGATTGTATGACAAAAGAGATGATTACAATTTCGACATCGTAAAACCTGCATATGGCGTATACATATCGCGCCTAGTAGCATTTGCTAGATCCTGTGTTAAATGCGACGATTTTAATCAACGTCACAAAACATTGTTACAGAAACTTATAAAACAGGGCTACAACACCAAGCGCCTCCACTCAAAGTTTCTCAAATTTGGCGATACATATCGCATGCTGATAGCAAAATACGAGCGTAGCGTACAAGATCTATGGCGTTACGTTTCGTACCTTGTGTCTAATTCCGCTTAACCCGGGGCTAGGGGCCGTATGAACCCATGTACTTCAAGATCCTCATGGTACTCATATGAACAGTCACAATCAAAGCGTGGCTGAGATACATCATTCTTTAGATGACTTTACAACGAATTATGGATTAAGAATACTGATCAGCGATACGGATTTGGTATTTTTGGAACATCATGATGTCTTGTCGGCATCATTGAAAACTGTTGACCGCTTCTCTCTTGCAGGAAACAAGCCTATGTTTATGTATACTATGATTGTCGTTTTGAATTTAATGCCAATACGGTTATATGGAATATGGAATAGGTCTTTGGATTATGGACGCGGATATTCTCTAATGGACGACGGCTGAATTATGAATGACGGAGCAGACGCTTGTAATACAACTGTTTTCACCTCTTAGAACCCACACCCCAAAATACTTCAAATGCTATCTAGTATAAACCCAGATGAATTGTAAAAACTATCGAGAGTTGTCGATGAAGCCAGCGAGGAAGAACACTATGAGAACACAGACCAGAGGGTCAATCTGAATACCAGCGTAAATGGTAATTCGTCCTCCAGAGGAACAGTGGTGTACTAAGTATCCTCATGTGGAGGGCAGTTTGTTGTACCTATGTAGAAAACGTGTATGGTCAATCGAGTTTGTGACCAAATTTGAGAAACTTTGAGTGACGCGTTTGGATGGTTATGCAGCCTTATCAGAACAGTTGTTGCAAAAATGGTCTTTACGTTGATTGTAATCAACGCCATTTTCCGTTTTTACGAAATATTGCTCTGGAGGACGGAGTAGTTAACTATGTCTAAATCGTAATCATGTTTCTTGTCGTATAGATTCGAGGCGAAAGAAAGCTCTTTTCATCTTTATCATGTGTCATGGTATTGTAGTATATTATTAGACATTGTGGATGTTTCTCGAATAATAGGGCTAACGTAAGTTTGTTTACGTACTATTATGTGGGTCAGCCATCTGGAGCTTTCTCGAAGGCTATTGCGAATTGTATCTAAGTCAGATGATGCGGCAATGCTAGGGGCCGTATGAACCCATGTACTTCAAGATCCTCATGGTACTCATATGAACAGTCACAATCAAAGCGTGACTGAGATACATCTTTTTTTTAGATGACGACTCTATAACGAATATTATGGATTAAGAATACTGATCAGCAATACGGATTTGATATTTTTGGAACATCATGATGTCTTGCCGGCATCATTGAAAACTGTTGACCGCTTCTCTCTTGCAGGAAACAAGCCTATGTTTATGTATACTATGATTGTCTTTTTGAATTTGGTGCTAATACTGTTATGTGGAAAATGGAATAGGTCTTTGGATTATGGACGCGGATATTCTCTAATGGACGACGGCTGGATTATGAATGACGGACTAGACGCTTGTAATTCTAGAGGCTTCTTAATTGGTGGAATGATCTAGAATATCTCCTAGAGTATAAATAGCGTATCAGTCAGTCATTCAGCAGGGAATTCAAACTGGCTTTTTATGTGGGTGTTATACTGTGTTACCTTTGCCTGTTATTACGGACTGCTGGATTATTTACTCCTGTGTATTAACTTTTGGTTGCTGCGTAATCTACGCTATTGAACCGTCGGATATTGGACACTTACTGAGATTGTGAACAACTGAGTACTGTTGGATTACCATTATACAGAAGAGTGATTTGTGCGCGTCAACAGGGACTGTAAAGTATACACCCGTATAGCATTGAACAGTAAGACTATATTTCACACATTTATTTGCTGTATTAACCTTATTTAATTTGTATATGATTTTAGTATTGTGAATAAATATTTGATTGTTAATCCTTGACTTCACACATCTTTCTGTTACGTTTTGCTGTTATTGTAAAATTGACGTAACACATGTTTATAGGGATGTGTCGCAATACCATGCCCCACTTTAGTATCGGTACTATAAACCCAGTCTTCACGGGTTGACCTATATAGGGATTATCCAAATCAAGGAAATCGTTCATAGAGCATTTGGTAATTAAACGGAAAGGGCTTTGAACTGCTTAATTTCTGCATAGTTGTAAATTAACACATGTAAGTCTGCCAAAAGGGGTGCTCAACTGGTACACATCGGAATACCGATATACCTGGCAAAAATTGTCACCGACTTTAACGTAGATGATATTATAGAGCAATTCAAGCAACTTCATCAACAAAGACACATCCTTTATACATAGTTGAACTGAAGAAAGTAATATAGCTTCTGCCATCAATATAGTAGCGATTAGCCTTTTAAATACGGAGATTATCAATGGACTAAGGCGGTCCATGAGCTCCTGTGAGGAATTTTATTATTCGGTGAGTAGAGAAATCGAAGATGAATACATATCGACTTCTTCCGCGAGTGTTTTAGCTGGAATGTTTTATTGTGTGTTGCGCGTTGAAGGTTTAATACTCCTTCCATGTCTAATCCGCCACTTTTTCCGCCTTGGTAGAGATATCCCTTTATATATGCTGTGAATAGAAGTCTTATCTAACCATTATCTGAAAAACTGATCACAGTTGACAACATCCTATATTAATCAAGTTTTGCCTTAAATCGTTACTTCAAAAACATTCCATTTCATCGCTTGTCGAGAGGCTTGTAAGATAAAACAAGCCTATAACAGAGGGATGATGGCTCAGAGAATTTCGTGGCCGATGTATAGGAATGATGCACTAATATCACCTTGGATCACCTAATTCCAACACTGGCGACGGATTCTGTGATGATGTAGAGTGTGCATAATATGATTTGACCCGATCGGATCTTCCAAGAACCACAAGTAAATGTCTGGGGCACAAGGGCGGACTTACTGGTATCTAACACGACTAGTGGGAATAAAAAAACGAAAACGAGACCCGACTTCCGTATTTCCTACGTGATAGAAATCATCTAAAGATGGACAGAGGCACGTAACATAGGTATTACCTTCAATTAGAAACGGTCATTATAGCAAGAAAATATACAGTCTGCTGCCATAGAGGAAAAGGTGCCTGTCGAAAGTCTCATTAGGTTTACGGGCTAACCAGCTTAATTCTGTTAATTCTACCATTCATTTATATATCAAAATCATATTCGAAAAATGTTGAACACTTCTCTCTTGTACGAAACTATATCTTGAGTTTTTATTATTTTTATTTCATATACACATGGAATTGATGCTGACTGTCAGAAGAAATAGCTTTTTCGATTATTAACTCGAAAATTCTTTTATGGACTATGGCTGAATATTGAATATCAGATCTGACGGGTGTTATTCATGTGTTGTTCGTTTTGTGTTATCGGACACAACCTCCTTGTCCATCGAAATCAAGAACAGATAAAGTTTGAGATCATTATTAGATCAGCTGCAATCAGTTATTGCGTTGAAGTAGAATAAATTATTCTTCCTAGATATTTAATTCTGTGTTAAAAAACTTTACACCTACAATATATAGATTAAGATCATTTTGCAATCCTTCAATGGTTTGGGCACTGCATCGGTTATTTGTGCCATGTTGCAAAATTTAGAGTACCGGAACAATTATAACTGACGCCGATGCTTACGACGCCATAATTAAACAGTGCTTTGTGTGCAGTTAACACCGCCTTTTTGCTACATGACATTGTGACCTGCATTATTCGTACTCATATTGTTCTTCAGTTGCTACAAGTGAATCAACCTAAATATCTTCAAGATTCCAAGACTGACTTCCCTCATATTCTAAGGTATCCTCATATTTATTGTGCAGAAGTCACGAAAGCTAACACAGCTCATTCGGCCTTAATTGTCCTAATATTCTTGAATCAACAGGCGAGATTTGCCGGAGAACTCTACCACTGCCCGTTTGCACTGTCCGTATCACGTTCTGTGTTAACGGACCAAGATTGAATTTGGAACCAAGAATCAATTCGATGAACATTCCCTGATCTAATATCACCGCCTATGTTTTCATGGGCCGATCCGGACAAAATGAGCGTAAGAAACACGGCGCAGTATTTTAATTCACGGACAACCTTTATTAACGAATTACATGTAATCTATGAAGGATAGAGCCGCATGTTAACCAGTGAGGGTAAAGATGATTACTCAATGCATGATTACTCAATCAGCATGTTTGGGTATCACTGATAACCTATTTGCTTTTTGATTCTGTTGCTTTATTCGAGACACCTTACTGATAAACTATAAAGAAACCCTATGTTAAATATGCATTGTTCATAATGATATTAACATTTGAATATGGCAATTGT
Organism: Hanleya hanleyi; assembly: GCA_036873755.1. Taxonomy (NCBI): domain Eukaryota; kingdom Metazoa; phylum Mollusca; class Polyplacophora; order Lepidopleurida; family Hanleyidae; genus Hanleya; species Hanleya hanleyi. The sequence continues at coordinate 26,585 of JAVTVY010050857.1, forward strand.
GTGGTATATCATTCAGCACGAAAATCATTATACACAATATTCGAGATCGAAACATACACGTATTTTGGTATCGGCTCCAACATTCCAGTGAAAAAAAGATGATTTCTGATTATTAGATAACCTCTTTGTTTCAGCTCCACCTTTCCTTGTTTGGCATGTTTATCTCTTAAAAAAATCTTTATACAACAAAAAGCACGAAGAGGGAATCTATTCAAGCTGAACTCGCCAACATTCGTGTGCTCAATATGCAAGTGATTTTTTCTTGTACACCCCTGTATTACATGGTTGACATCTTGCAGGTCATTGCGTAATTCTGCTCTCATTTGTCTACGGCACTATTATGGTCTCTACATGAACTGTACAAATTACGTTTGCTTCATCGGAAATTAAAAACCGTCAATTCAGAAGAAAATTCGTTACGACTGAAAGAGCTGCTGGGGTATGGTTCCTAAAGATGATTGATTTTGGCGTTAGGAGATTGAACCGATAACCTATTGGTTTGAATTGGCTTCTCAACGAGAAAAAACATTATGAACATGGGACTCGGAGGAGACATTCATTGTATAAACTGTACCGAGATCATCATTACAATACTTAATAGATTGGGGGAGTTGCAGTGGACAGGAGCAAAACGTTCAGTAGTCAACCGTCGCTCTTAGAGAGTTCCTTGTCAGTAATTCTAAGACGTCGAAAGTGCAACATTCAGTACTGGCGTCAAATTCGACATTCGGTAGTCAGTCGTCGTGGATAAATAATTTCAATAACCGGAAGACCTTATATAATGAAAACAAAACACAGTATTCGAACTAAAATCGAAGAAAGGGAAAATTAAAATTATACGTGAACATAAGCTAATTATCGCCTGAACAATTGTGCTGCCCCGTGGCAGACCGGTTAAGCCGTTCTACCAATCTCAGCTCTTCACAATGTCTTAAGTCACCTATCACTCACTATTCTCAGCGGTTTCTTACTTTTGGGCACTGCAGAATTTGACAAGTTAACCGTATCTCAACTGCAAGAGTATTTACGTGATTACGGAGTTTCTGTAACTGGTGTGTAATAATTCATAGCGACTAAAATAAAGAAATAATGATTGATTGCTTAAATTTATCGCGATACACGTGGTAGCCACCGTGGCCGATCGGGTAACCTGTTGTTCTATCAATCTCAGCTGTTTCCAATGCCGAAAGCCAGGTATCCCTCGCTATTCTCAGCGGGTTCTTACTTTTGGACACTGGTGTGTAAGCGAACAAACTATGTTCCACAACACAAGTTATCCAACGGCATTCGTTATCACAAATAAGAAGATGTTTGTGGATATATTTGTACCGAAAATGAACAGAAAATATGTCTGAAGAGCAATCTCGATTCTCGCTGTTTGTTGTATATTATCTTTTGTTAAGATTAATTTTAATAAGTGTAGCCAACGTTTACCCTAATATAGGCCTACAATTTTTCCCCCCGTTTTTGAGGATACAGATACTTTTTTTTATTAAATGTGGATAGGGCCTACAGATCCTACAAAAGTGCGTATCCATATTATAATAATTTCCATTATTTATTTGATCTCAGAATCAGTCAATTTTATCAAATCATTACTTATCATGTAATTTATTTACTACTAATACCTGCACATCGTGATTTTTATTGAACGATATGTATTATCTTATTGTTATTTTAAACGGACCTCCAACAAAATAGGGTTGTATATATACTGATTTTTTTAAAATAAAGATTATATAGCTATCTATCCACGTCTATTTAATGGACGAAGGCTGACCATTGAATGTCGGATCTGACGCTTGCTAGGGTTACATGTCCATAGGTCAGGATCATATTAGACTCACTCAACTGGGAATAGTATCGCCTTAGACAAAACAAAACCGCCGGAGTAGGGTATATCAGGAAATAAGTGGAATTAGAAATGGTTTCGCGGTAGTACCTGTCATACAAATAACACTACATCACTGTCACACTGGCGTTGTTAAGAATGATATGCTGCATCTTTCTCCGCTAAATGTTCATATAGAGAAGCGACTAGACATCATCCACTCTTTCCCTGGACAATACACCCATAGTCGAAAAGTGAAAGACCAGTACATGTGACCTCTTGACTTACTATTTTTAGTAACGTTTCTGTACCATAGAATCGATTTCTGCCTTTCAGTCGACATATAAATTTCACCAGGCGATGGGTCAAGAGGGTAGATCAACTGAAATCTCCAGTCGTTCAGAGGCTTCAGATATCAGCATATATAGTTGGTCTTTTAACTGCAAACTAAGGATGCTGATCAATGATGTATATCCACTGTGAAGTATGATCAACTATGGAAAACGTCTAATAGACAATACTAATTTGATTCGGCAAGTGGTTTTCTTTGTTTTAAAAGCACGCATTCTGTGGTTATCGAGATGTATGGGGTAACATGTATGCTCATTTCAGAAAAAAAACATTTCCATCCAGATGTCACGGATTCGGATTTTTCTTAAACCGTGTCCTTAACTTTGCTGGTCATTTCATTCACCGAGTTGGTTGCGTAAGAGCCTTAATTGAAATTCAACAAAAGTGAACAGAAGTGTAATTGAGCTACCGAAGCGTTACTCTTTTGATTGGATTTTCAGGCATCATAACTTCGATGACAGAACAAGTGTTTTTTCCCCGAAACACTTCAGCTGATAGTTGATTGACATTGACATCGGATGACATGTGAAACCGATAACGCCTGAACACATATATGGTGCTATACAGCCCAGAACGCTTCTCGGCTGATTTGGGAAATACATCAGCCAGTGAAGCATAGTGCTTGATGATTGTTGTTATACCAAAACAATCCCTAGATCTTGGTACTACAACTGTTTTAACCGCTTAGGTGCCACACCCGAAAGCACTTCAAATGCTATGTAGTAAATTACAACACATATAAGGGAAGTGGGAAGAGGTGCCGACATACTGACAGAGCCACATGACTTCACAGTATAGTCTTCTGGTTAACCTATTCTAAAGCACATACCAAGAATCTAACGATCCGTGATATGTGTTGTATCTCAGGTACGCTTTCATTGTACCTGTTCATATGGCAACTTGTATGACACGACCACACGGCCCCTAGTACCGGCATAAGCGGTAGTAGATACAAATCTAGAGAGCTATGATGGAAATGCTCTGACAACTCGTATATTGGTAATTAGTGAGCTGTGTCGCTGTGACAACTCGTTCACTGGGGATTGGTGAGCTGTATCGTCGTCAGAAAACCCACTTGAAATGTAAAAATATCGAGAGTTCTCAACGAACCCAGCGAGGTAGACACAAGAACATTAAGGGAGCACAGACCAGAAAGCCAATCTGAATACCAGCGTTATGATAATTCGTCTTCCAAAACAACAGCGGTATACTAAGTACCCTCATGTGGAGTGCAGTGAGTATGGCCTATGTGGAAGACGAGCATGGTCAAACGAATTTGCTATCATCGTGTGATATTTGTCACCGAATTTGAGAAACATTGAGTGAGGAGAAACAGTTGATGGAAAAATGTTTCAGCAGGATCTAGTAAATGTTACTAAGCGAGCTTTGTATATACGCCATTTTCCGTTTTTTCTCTCTCGAAATATTACCCTACAGGAAGAGGTAGTTAACTATGTCTAAATTGTAATCAAGAGGCTTGCAAATTGAAACAAGCTTATCTCAGAGGGATGATGGCTCAGGGAGTTCCGTTGCGGATGTATAGGAATGATGCGCTAATATCACCTTGAATCGCCTTATTCCTAGACTGGCGACGGAATGGCGGGTTCCTTGATGATGAAGAGAGTGCATAATATGATTTGACCCGATCGGATCTTTTAAATGTCTGTGGCACAAGGACGGACTTACTGGTATCTAACGCGGCTAGTGGGAATAAAAGAACGAAAGTGAGACCCCACCTCCGCATTTCACTCGACAGGAAAATCATCTAAAGATGGGCAGACGCAGGTATTACCTTCAATTAGAACATTATACAGTCTGCTGCGATAGAGGAAAAGCAGTCTATCGAAACTCTCATTAGGTTTACGAGCTAACCAGCTTACTTCTGCTAATTCTACCATCCATTTATATATCAGAATCATATTTGAAAACTGTTGATCACATCTCTCTTGTACGAAACCAATTTTTTCTTTAAATTATTTTTATTTCATATACACTTGGAATTGATGCTGACTGGCAGAAGAAATAGCTCTTTCGAATATTGACGCGAAAATTCTTTTATGGACGACGGCTGAATATTGAATATCGGATCTGACGCGTGTTGTTCGTGTATTGTTGTGTTATGGGACACAAACCTCCTTGTCCAACGAAATCAAGGACAGATAAAGTTTGGAGGGATCAAAACGTTAGTTCTTTATTTGTTCAGCTCCAATGAGTTATTGCCTTGAAATAGAATAAATTAGTCCTCCTAGATATTTCGATAATTTAATTCTGAGTAAAAAACATTACACCTACAATATATAAATTAAGATCATTTTCCAATCCTTGAATGGTTTGGGCATTGCATCGGTTATTTGTGCCATGTTGCAAAATTTAGAGTACCGGAACAATTATAAGTGACGTCGATGCTAACGACTGCCTGATTAAACAGTGCTTTGTGTGCAGTTAACATCGCTTTTTTGCTACATAACCTTGTGACCTGCATTCTTCGTACTCATATGGTTCTTCAGTTGCTACAAGTGAATCAATTTAAATATCTTCAGGATTCCAAGACTGATTTCTCTCATTTTCTAAAGTATCCTCTGATTTATTGTGGAGAAGACACGATCGCAAATACAGATCATTCGGACTTAAGTGCCCTAATATCCTTGAGTCAACACGAGAGATTTGCCTGAGAAGCTCTACCACTGTTCGTTTATTTGACGGACCAAGTTTGGATTTGAAATCAATTCGATAACATTCCGATCTGATCTGTTATCACCACCTACGTCTTCATGGGCCGATCCGGACAAAATGAGTGTAAGAAACACGGCGAGTATTTTAATTCACGGACAAATTTATTAACGAATTAATCTATGACGGATAGAGCCGAATTTCAGCCAGTGATGGTAAACATGATTACTCAATGCATGATTACTCAGTCAGCATATCTGAGTATCACTGATAACCTATTTGCTTTTCGAATCTGTTGCTGATAATATAAACTATAACGAAATCTTATGCATTATTGATATTAACATTTAACTATGGCAATAGTGTGATATATCACTCAGGACGAACATCCTTATACACAATATTCGAGATCGAAGCCTACATGTATTTTTGTATCGTACCTTTCCTTATTTGGCATGTTTATCTCTGAGAAAGAAATCTTTATACAACAAAAAGCATGACCAGGGAATCTATTCAAGGTGAACACGCCAACATTCGTGTATTGAATATTCAAGTCATTTCTTTCTGTACACCCATGTTTTACATGGTTAACATTTTGCATGTCATTGCGTAATTCTGCTGGCGTTCTTCTATGGCACAACTGTGATCTCTACAAGAACTGTACAAATTTTGTTGGTTCCATCGGAAATTGCAATCCGTCAATTTAGAAGAAAATTCGTTACCACTGAGAGAGCTGCTGGGGCATGGTTCCTAAAAAGTTTCATTGATTCTGGAGTGAGGAGATTCAGCCGATAACCTACTGCTTTGAAATAGCTTCACAACGAGAAGAAACGTTGTGGTCATGAGACTCGGATGAGACATTCATTATATGAATGATCGCCTTACAAGATATCTCTGTGGTTGCATAACTAGTGTGTTGAAATACAATACATGTCCCCGTCCATAATCAATATACTTAATTCCTTCGGCAGTATTAGCCCCAAACTCCATGCAGGTTACAAATGAAGGTAGTTTCTTACAAGAAACGACTAAAATCTTTCCATGATGTTCCTGTCGTAAAATGTTCAAATCCGTATAACTGATCTGTATTTTTTATCGGATGAAGTTTCAAACTTTTTTCTTGATCATTGTATCTTAGCCACGCTTTGATTGTGCCTGTTCATATAAACATACTGATGATGATGTATTACACGATGTTCGTACAGTTATTATAGTCGCGTGTTGAACGGAATTAGACACAAGTTATAAAACGTAGCACCGAAGATCTTGCACACCACAACCGTATTTTGTAATCAGTGTATGATATTTATCTCCAACTGCCTTCGTGTATGGTAAATGTAGTATTAGAAAAAAAGTCATGACTAACTCGGACTGATTGACTTTGCTAACTAGTTTCACTGCCTTCAGCAGTTCTTCAAAGCATCGTTTATTGAAATCAATTCGATTGCGGTTCTGTTTATGTGCATGTGTGTTTTTCACATGTAGTTATAGTGGTCTTGGTGATATTATACACCTGCACAAGGTTACAAACAAAACGGAACTAATACATGGGTACATAATTACAATAATATTAAGTTAAATATAACAGCTTTTATAATTGACAATGATAGACCTGTATGAGGCCTAATTCTGGTCTGCACATTCTTAATCCTTGTCATAAATTGTATACAAACTGTAAGAAATAAATCGATTTGCTAACTATGGCGATTTTCTTCAGTGCAGACAATACATGTCTAATCGCCTTCGGAATACATGATTGCTGAATTATGTGTGTTTGTGTGGGGGGGGGGGGGGATGTTACAGTTTGTTGAGTTCAGGGCGGAATTTATTTATGAAGTGTAGTTCTTTAATTTCCATATAGAGCGTTTGGTCATGAAAAGTAAAATTGATTTGAACAGATTTATTTTTGTGTTTCTTTTTTTGTAGCCGTACTCATAAAAGAACACATAAGTCTGCCAAAGAAGTGCACAATTGGTACAAATTGGAATACATATATGTCGTTGGTATGTAGTGTTGCCAAAGTTAACGTAGATATTATTGATGAGCAAATCAAGCAAATTCAACAACAACAACAAAAACATCAATGGTATCCTCTATATATAGTGGGACTGAAAAAAGCTTTGTGGCTTGTGACATTAATATATAAGCCATTAGTTTCATTTAGCATAGAGCATATCCATGAGCTAAGGCGGTTCATGAGATCATGTTGAGGAATGTTAGTAAAGAGAGGCGAGAAATCAAAAATGGATACGTATCTGTGCAGAATATGCCCGATAGCATCGTCTTCTTCCGTAAGACATTAAGAACGTTAATTACTCCACCCATGTCTGATCCGCCACTCTTTTGCTTTGGCGGAATATGACTTTATAACGCGATGAAGAGCAATCTTGTCAACCATTATCTAAAACACTGATGACGGGTGGCAACATTCCATATTAATCAACATTTGCCTTAAATCGTTATTCCAATAACATTACATAGCCGCGCTTCTCGAGAGGCTTGCAAATTGAAACAAGCCTACCCCAGAGGTATGGTGACTCGAGAAAGTTCCCGGCCGTTACATCATATAATGCCACAGCCATGAGCGGCTAATGTCAACTTGAATGGCCTTAGTCCAGCACGGGCGACGGAATGGCGGAAACTGTACCAACTATGAAATGACCTGATCGGGTCTTCCAAGAAACACTACATGTAGCAATTGTCTGAGCTACATGTAGAGACTCGCTGATATCGGAAGCGACTAGTGGGAGAGATAAAAGAATGAAAGAGAGACCCCAGTTTCTTTTTTCTTCGTGAGAGAAATCCCACGATGACCAGACACACATAACGTCGGCGACACCTTCAATTAGAAACGACCATTGAAAGAAGAATTGTACATATTCTGGTGCGATGGTAGAAATCCCACCTGCCGAGGCTCTGTTAATCCAAGGTCCCCTCTGTATTTCAGAAAAATTCAGACAATCTAGCACCATGTTCATCTCAGCAAGTAAAATTCTGGAGAGACTGAAAACTTTAATTCATGATTAGACTTAATATTCTTAAGTCAACAATAGAGATTTGCTTGAGAAGCTCTACCACTGTTCGTTTACCCTGTCCGTATCACGCTTTGAGTTGACGGAGATTGAATTTGGAATCAAGAATCAATTCGATGAACATTCCCTGATCGGATACCACCGCCTACGTCTTCATGGGCCGTACCCGACAAAATGCGTGTAAGAAACACGGCGCAGTATTTTAATTCACGAACAGCTTTTATTAACGAATTAATCTATGACGGATAGAGCCGAATTTTAGCCAGTTATGGTAAACGTGATTACCCAATTACCCAATGCATGATTACTCAGTCAGCATATCTGGGTATCACTGACAAAATATTTGCTTTTCGAATCTGTTGCATTTTACGAGACATCTTACTGATAAACTATAACGAAGTCCCATGTTAAATATGCATTGTTGATAATGATATTAACATTTAACTATGGCAATAGTGTGGTATGCCATTCATCACGAAAATCATTATACACAATATTCGAGATCGAAGCCTACACCTATTTTGGTATCGGCTCTAAGATTTCAGTAAACAAAATCATTCCGGACTAGTAATTAACCTTTTTGCTTCAGCTCTAACTTACCTTATTTGGCATGTTTTCTCTAAAAAAGAAATCTTTATAGAAATAAAGCATGGGCAGGAATCTATTCAAACTGAACAAGCCAACACTCATGTGTTCAATATGCAAGTGATTTTTTCTTGTAAACCTCTGTATTACACGGTTGCCATTTTGCAGGTCATTGCGTAATTCTGCTCTCATTTCTCTGGGGCACTACTATGGTCTGTACAAATGAACTGTACAAATTACGTTTGCTTCATCGGAAATTATAAAGGGTCAATTCAGAAGAAAATTCGTTGCGACTGAGAGAGCTACCGGAGCATGGTTCCAGAAGATTTTCATTGATTCTAGCATAAGGAGATTCAGCCGATAACCTATTGGTATGAATTGACTTCACAACGAGAAGAAACCAGACGAGAGACTCGGAGGAGACATTCATTGTATAAACTGTACCGAGATCGTCTATGGCAAGATATCTCTGTACTTGTATTACTAGCGATGCAGTACGCCTCAACGTCGATTTACACAAGCCTTAATAGATTGGGGGCGTTGCAGTGGACCGGTGCGGTGGATAAGATTGTCCTGGTGATTGGTGTTCCTTCTCATATCCATTTCCATTGCAACCAAGGACGGACACTTGTCCTCAGTGTGGAAAAAAGTTTCCTAGCTGGGTTAGAAGATAGGGGCTGGACATTCTTAGCCAGCGGACATTCTTAGCCTCCACACCGGCGCAAAACGTACAGTAGTCAACCGTCGCCCTTAGAGAATTTCTTGTGAATAATTCAAAGACATCGAAAGTGCGGCAATCTGTAAGCAGTCATGTGCCATTTTGACGTCGGCGAATCCATTATGGAGAGGAATTGATCAAATATTAGCGTCCGCTTCGACATTCGGTAGTCAGTCGACGTGCGTAAATAATTCCAATAGCAGGAAGACCTTACATATATATATATAAACAATATCAGCACAAAAATCTTAGGAAGGGTAAATTAAAAATAATTATGACCTAAACAAGTGTGCTGTCACATGGTAGCAACCGTGGCCGACCGGGTAAGTCGTTCTATGAATCTCAACTGTTCACAATGCCAGAAGCCACTCGCTATTCTCAGCGGTTTCTTACTTTTGGACACTGCAGAATTTGACAAGTTAATCGTATCTCAACTGCAACAGTATTTACGAGACAATGGAGTTTCTGTAACGGGTGTGTAACCGAGAAAACTATGTTCGACAATACAGGTTATCCAACGGCATCCGTAATCACAGATCAGAGGGTGTTTGTGGATATATTTCTACCGAAAATGAACAGATAATAAGTCTGGAGAGCAATCTTTGATGTAAATTATCTTTTAATAAAATAATATTAATATTACGTGTAGCCAACGTTTACCCTATTATATGCCTACACGTGTCTTTTCGTTTTTGAAGATCCAGATATTATCTCAGAATCAAGTAATTTGATCAAATCCTAACTTACTATTGCAGAAACTTGTAAAAGCGCCTCCACTCGAAGTTTGTCGATGCATATCGCATGCTGATAGCAAAACACGAGCGTAGCGTGCAAGATCTATGGCGGTACGTTTCGTAACTTGAGTCTAATTTCGCTTAACCCGGGGCTAGGGGCCGTATGAACCTATGTATTTCAAGATCCCCATAGTGCTCATATGAACAGTCACAATCAAAGCGTGAGTGAGATACATCATACACTAGATAACGACTTCACAACGTATATCATATGGATTAAGAATACTGATCAGCGATACGGATTTGATATTTTTTGCTGGCATCATTGAAAACTGTTGACGTTTCTATCTTGCAGGACACTAGCCTAGTTTTATGTACACTATGATCTATCCTTTTAATTTGGTGCTAATGTTATTATATGAATTAGGTCTTTGGAGTATGGACGCGGAAAATCTTTAATGGACGACGGATGAATATTGGATGACGGACTAGACGCTTGTATATTTATCATGAAAATATATATCCGAGCATTACCATTTTAACACTAATACCTGCACATCGTGATTTTTATCTTTTCTTGTCGTTATTTTAAATTTGACCACCATGAAAATAGGGTTTCGTCCATGCTGAAATTTTTAAATAAAGTCTATCTATCTATCTATCTATCTATACATGTATATGTCTATTTTATGGACGCCGTCTATATATTGAATGTCGTATCTGAAGCTTTCTATGGTTATTTGTCCTTAGGTCAGGATCGTGTTAGAGCCACTCAACTTGGAATATTATTGCTTTATACAACACAAAACCGGCGGGATATGGTATGTCATGTCTCCTTTGCTGGAAATAAGTGGAATAAGAAATGGTTTCGCGGTAGTACTTGACAAACAAATAAAATTAAGTCACTGTCATGTTGAGTTTTATTAAAAATGATATGCTGCATCTTTCTCCGCTAAATGCTCATATAGAGAAGCGACTAGACATCATCCACTCTTTCCCTGGACAATACAACCATAGTCGAAAATTGAAAGACCAGTACATGTGACCTCTTGACTTACTATTTTTAGTAACATTGCTGTACCGTAGAATCGATTTCTGCCTTTCAGTAGACCCATAAATTTCACCAGACGATGGGTCAAGAGGGTAGATCAAATGAAATCTTCAGTCTTTCCGAGATTTCAGACATCATTATATAGAAGGGTTTTATATGCAAAGTGAGGCTGCTGATCCACGATGTATATCCACCGTGAAGTATCAGTAATGGAAAACGTCTAAGAAACTACTGGTCTGATTGGACGAATTGGTTTTCTATGTTTTAGTATATGCAGTCTGTGATTATCGCCTTGTATGGGGTAACATACTCATTACATATAACAAACATTGCCATACAGATGCCACGAATTCGGATTTTTTTAACTGTGTCCATAACGTTGCTAGTCATTTCGGTCACAGAGTCGGTTGCGTAAACGCATTAATTTAAAATCAACAACAGAGAACAAAAGTGTAATTGACCTTCCCAAGCATTACTCTTTCGATCGATTTTAAGACAGAACAAGTGTTTTTTTTCTTCAAAATACTTCAGCTGCTAATTCAATGACATTACGTCGGATGACATGTGAAATCGATAACCCCTGAATACGTACCGGTATATGGTCCTATACAGCCCAGGGCGTTTCTTTGCTGATTTGAGAAATATAGAAGAGAGAGAGAGAGAATTAAGGATGAACGTCGCATTCAGCAATATTTCAGCTATATAGCGATTGAGAAATATATCAGCCAGTATGCTAGGCTGGGGAAGAATAGTGCGTGATGATTGTTGTTAAACCTAAACAATCCCTGGAACTTGGTAATACAATTGTTTTGACCTCTCAGCATTTAAAGTGTTTTTGGGTGCGGTTGCTATATAGTGAATCCAGTTGAAATTTAGAAACTATCGAGAGTTCTCAATAAAGCCAGCGAGGTAGACACGAGAACATCACGAGAGCACAGCCCAGAAGGCCAATATGAATACCAGCGTTAATAGTAATTCGTCGTCCAAACCAACAGTGGTGTACTAAGTACCCACATGTGAAATGCAGTGTGTAGTGCCTATGTGAAAGACGAGCATATGGTCAAACGGATTTGCTATCAGTATGTGATATTTGTTACCAAACGTGATGGTACGATAAGGCGGGATTTTGGCCTATACGTGGTGCGGTTGAAATCGAAAGAATAAAATGTCCTAAAAATACTTATGTTTGAATGTAACGGCAAGAGAAAATATGAGTACACAATATGTGAAAGTTATAGTGCGATTGAGTTATAATTATAGTTATTACATGAAACTGAAATCCACAGCTTGTGCTATTTCGTGAAAAATGGGTCTAAATCGAGTCCTTCAGACACGCATTTAGAGGCAAAGGACCCCTTGGACCAAAACGCCATTTAACCTGGTGCTGTGTGGTAACATTATATCCCCACTGCTGGAAGATCTTTTTGGTCCAAGGAGTCCTTCATACTGTAACGAATTTTCTGATTGGTCGACTGATAGAGTGTGCCACCAGTGACGTAAGGTGTCACGACCCTCGTAGAAATCCCATAGTCATGAAAAGAGCCTTCCTATAGACCGAAATCACTAGCCCACTCATATGCTGTAGGTCACAGATCGTCTCATAGGCTTCTGGCTCTTCTCTCTCATAGTATCACCATGGTAACGTCTATCTCATTTAGAAGGCGCTCGTTACATGGGTTTGCCTCTATTCACCAAATACTCATGGTAAGTTGAGTTGGTAAGGTGGGTCATTCACTTTTAACCCAGCCAGAGGATACATCAGCAAAGCATTACAGGGAGTCTTAATTTCAAAAGTTACACTTAGTAGATAAATGAAACAACTACTGAAAGATGGAGTCAACACCAAATTTTCAGTTTCAAAGAATAGTAATTATATTCTTATTTACAAAGTGCTTTTATATATACATGTATTTTACAAGATCCATCTTTGTATAAATTCACCGGTTCAATTCACCGAAGCGTAAACCGATTTCATATGGTGCAGGAGCACCCGATAAAGTAGATATTTCGTACGGTGGCTGAACTCGTCTATGATAGAATTTAGCCCTCTCCTAAATAAATCATACACTACTTGTATCAAAAAGGCTGCATTAATTATTATACCAAAAGAAAAAGAATAACTACAGGTTTTGAAATGCTAACATTCCTTCAAGGACACTCGAACCATGATTTCCTCTATCGAGGTAGAATATCAAAGGTATTCCCAGAGTTACTTAAGCCAGTTCTCCTGAATCACTAAAGTGACCAACCTGCAGTACTGAACAACTGGTTTTTGATACCCTAAAGATATGTAACCGCTCCCGCCGTCTGAGGATAGCACTACCTAGTCCACGATCCACCTGCAGCTCCTGATAGGTAACTCTTACTCTATCCTGCAGTGCCGTCTAAGCAATCCTGGCATCTCCCTATGGTCGGGCTACTCAATCGTAGGATACATCTCTCAGTATTACACAACATCGATAGTAGATTTACAAGACAAAACCTGGTCCACCTGCAGTACTTAAGGTACCTGCACTGCAGTTTCATCTCCGGAAACAGCCATATCCTGGTTCGAATATCCCTCAAAGGATATTAACTATTCAAATTGGAATATAACTATACCAAAGGAAACTAATGCGGATTTTATTTTTCTGTTGGTTTCGTAATAGTTAAAATGAAGTATCCTTAAGGATATTTATCAATATAACAGCTTCTAATTTGATTTATATGAAATAGACAAGTATCCTGCAGGATAGTACCACTTAAGTATCCCTAAGGATATGTGACATTCCTACGTATCTAGTATCCCTAAGGATATATGGTATCCTGACTTCTTGGGTATCCTTAAGGATATATGGTATCCTGACTTCTTGGGTATCCTTAAGGATATATGGTATCTTGACTTCTTGGGTATCCTTAAGGATATATGGTATCCTTAAGGATATATGACCCGACATCTTTGGTATTCTTAAGGATATATAACCAGACTTCTTTTGTATCCTTAAGGATAAACGACCCGATATCTGTAGTATCCTGAAGGATATATATCCTGACATCTATATCCTGAAGGATATATGACTTGACATCTAAGGTATCGTGAAGGATATTGGACCCGACATCTTTGATATCCTTAAGGATATATAACCTGACATCTATAGTATCCTGGAGGATATATATCCTGACATCTTCAGTATCCTGAAGGATATATGACCTGACATTTATGGTATCCTGAAGGATATTGGACCCGACATCTTTGATATCCTTAAGGATATATATCCTGACATCTATAGTATCCTGAAGGATATATGGCCTGACATCTATGATATCCTTAAGGATATTGGACCCGACATCTTTGATATCCTTAAGGATACATAACCTGACATCTATAGTATCCTGAAGGATATATATCCTGACATCTATGGTATCCTTCTATTCACCACTGTAGGATACCTCAGCATGAAGGATATTCACTTTGGTAAAACACCATCCTGAAGGATATCACTTGTCAGCTATTTTCGTTATAGGATGTAGGATGACATATATATATATTTGTATGTCTGTAATCTCTTGCCGTGGCAAGTTGATCATACCTCGTCAAGAACAAGGGGCAGAATGCACAGATCTTACCTTACATGAACTTCATATAGGCCGCCAAATGATGTAGAGATCACATGGCATACGTACCGTGATTTCATTGGCAGAGCCAATCAGAATTCAAACACTGGCGTTTGACAGCTTTACAAGGCTATATTTTAGTAAAGAACAAGACCTCAAAATATGAATAATCTCTGACTTTAGTATGGAAACATAAATTACATAATCCCCAACATTTATTGATATAAATATAGGAAAGCACAAATGCGTAATTTGAATCCCAAATACTAATCGAGCGCACAGAGCTAGTTCCAACGAAGTCTCCGTGGACGAAACAATGTGACAAAACTACACGTCTACGAAAGAAATAAAGGAAAACCACACTTCCTCACCGACATTTCCAGGTAAAGTGCGACCTCCGCTTACACAGTACATATTCATTTAAGAGCTAAAATTATTACAGACGCTGTAATCGATCATAACCAGACAAAACGAAAACTGGCACCGCGATAACACCACTAATGTTAACTCGGCCGAAACGGACATAACACTTTACATACGAGCAAAATTTATGCATATCTAACGTATTTGACACTAAAAAGTCAACGTATCGAAATTTCGTCACACTACCTCCTCCCTGCATTTGTGCGTCCCTGCACAAAAATATAATCACTGAACCCAATGGCTAGGAGAAAATTGTGATACCGAAAGGTAAACTATTGTATTCAAATAGGCCTTTTTTTAAGTCATTGAAATACGTACACAACAACAATCGCAGAATATCAGTCAACCTAATGTTGAATATGATGTTTAGATAATATAGTCTGTAAATTCAACTGTACAGGCTTACCACTCACAAGTAAAATCCAACATGAATAATTTAAGTGTCCATTTTTAATAATCCAGTACTGGTAAGTACTTCACTGTCCGATGTATATCCAGAATACAATATCTCAAATTCCAAAAAGTAGTAATAAAAATTCCGAACAATTCAGCAACAGTTCACGTATGTACAGCAAGTAGTCCTGCTAACTGGGATAGACTAAAATATTTGATTTAATGCCAAAAGATTCCCTAAATATTCTTCTCAGTTGCAGGACTCACTTGAATGGAGCATTCTCATCCATCATGATGGATGCATGGTTTCCAGAGCCATGACAGATATCACATCCCAAGTCTGTACAGATCCAAATTCCATACTGAGTAGATGTTGTAGCATCGACTGTGGTGGAAGATGATATCATGGGTGAAGTAGATACATCCTGCCTGGCAATCTTTGGACTAGGGCTGTTGCTCCTGTCGATGGTGGAAACATGGTGGTATTGTGTCTCAACATCTCGTGTTATAGGTTTTGAGGGGTTAACCATGGTAGCTGACATCTCCGTCTGTGTGTGGGTAGTGTGCTTTGGCATACGCCTGGTGTCCCGGAAAATATCCTCATACATCGTAATTCCATTGGGATAAATGATCGTACGGTGGATCTTCTCCATGCATGGATAGGGCACCTGATGGAATTGGCCCTTGCCTGCTGTTGGTGTTGGCGGCATCACAGGAATTGTGGACGAGTCACCTAGGATGTACGGTATTCCAATGGCTGTGGGCATCTCTGGTATGGTATCTAAGATAACTGTCCGCATGGGGTCTGGATTTGGTTCCTGATCATGGCAAATTGGTGTATGATTGCTGGCTTCCGAATTCGGGCTGTAAACTGTCTGCATTTGACTGGACAAATCCAATGGCCCATCTTCATTTGGTTGATTTACTGTTGATACATCCTCGTCAGGGGGACTGATGGAGATCTCCGGATCTTCCAGGAGTCGTTCATCTGGTCTTTGTTTTTTCGTTGTTTTGGTGCGGTCACCAGTCATCGTCTCTTTATGTGCTCCTTCAGGTTATCCCGTCTACTGTATAATCTGTCACACTGTAGACAGCTAAACTTGGGTGGAGCTTTCTCGCAAACAAATTAGTTGATGTCTATAGTAATTTGACCTGGCTGTAAATGTGCCCTTGCGCACATCGCACGTGAACAGCATGGTAATCTGTGTGTTGATTCTGGTATAAAATAGACAGAATAGACACATGAGAATATGACAGACTTCTTTCTAGAAATCTATTCTAGAACCCCTTCTACGCTTGAATAATTATACCTGGTTTGTTAGATTCCCCAAGAATTTGCCTGGATACCCAGTTCAGCCATCGTACGGGTTGTCTAGTTATCCGTCCCGACCGTGTTCGCCGTTCGGAAGATTTCTCGTCATGTTCCACTCGCACGCACGACTCGCTCGTTGGTCTCCTCTCTGGCGTCTCCGAACCCATGTTCACCTGTGTACCCTTGCTGGGGTTACCCGTCGGAATATCCCAGCGTACGAACTTCGTGCCAAGGTAAGGCTTCAACCGATTGAAATGCACTACCTTTGACTTTGACATCTGACTTCTCTGTATGCGATAGATAGTGTCATCAATACAACCAATGACGAGATAAGGGCCCTCCCAAGCACACGACAGTTTGGTCGACAGTCCCTTCTTTCTCATGGGGTTGTACAACCAAACAATATCGCCACGTTTGAATGGTCTATCGAACTTACACCGGTCATAATTTCGGTTTTGTATAGCTTGCTTAGCTTTAGAGTGAGACCGTGCTCGCTCGTACGCAACTTCAAGCCTCTTACGCAAAATCTGAGGATACTTCTCTGTCTCAATCTCTTCAATATATGGGGGTAAGCCAGTTACTAAATCCAAGGGCAACTCAATGTCGCGCCCTAACATCATGCGATTTGGTGTCTCTCCAGTCGTCTCATGCACCGAGCTACGGTAAGCCATCAAAGCAAATGGAAGTTGCTCATCCCAATCAGCTTGGTTTTTATCTACCATCATGGCGAGTCGGGTTTCAAGGGTGCGATTAAATCGCTCCACCATGCCATCTGACTGAGGATGCAGGGGAGTTGTTCTGGTCTTCTCCATTCCCAGTAATTGGCACACTTCCTGAAACAGTCTGGACTCATAATTCCTACCCTGGTCAGAATGAATTTGCCTGGCTGCACCAAACCTACGAATGAACTCGGTTACTATTTTATCTGCAACAGTGGATGCTTCCTGGTTAGGAATGGCGTATCCTTCTACCCATTTGGTAAAATAATCGCTTACCAAAAGAATGTATTTATTCCCCGAGTTAGATACTGGAAGAGGTCCCAAGATATCTGTGGCCAACCGTTCCATTGGCATACCAACTCTATACTGTCGTAATGGAGCTCTTGGTCTCTTCGATGGTGTCTTTTTAGCAGCACAAATATCACACTCTTTGCACCACTGTTCCACATCCTTTGTCATGCCAACCCAGTAGAATCTCTGTTTCAGCTTAGGAACAACTTTCCTTGCTGAGAAGTGTCCTGACGTCTTTGAAGCATGTAGTCCATTGAACACTTCCTTTTGATAATGCCCAGGAAGTACTACCTGCCACTGTTGATGGTTATCATCTGTTTCCCAAAGTCGACAAAGTACTCCATTTTGAAAATCCAAACGATTCCATTGTTTCCAATACGTTTTGATAGCATCGCTCTCTCCAGAAACGTCTGTCCAAGGAGGACGATCGTTGCTGCAAAGCTTGTGTCTGATTATCCAGGATAATTTGCTGTCTTCTGTCTGTGCTTTGATCAGACTCGATGAATCCCACTCATCATCAGCAGCAATGGCGAATACATTTCTAGTTGCCATACGAGAAATCCGTGTTTTAACTTCTGTGTCAGCCCAATCCTCCTCGTTTGAAAGAACATCACTGAACGCTGATGGTTTCAGTTCAGCATGTTTCACAACTTTGTTCACAGCCAACACATGCATTGTATCGTCGGGAGTGTAGTTGTAATATCCCAGCTTCTCACAATGTTGACAAGCTCCTCTGGACATTGCATCAGGATTTTGATGTTGCTTACCAGGATGATACCTGATGTCGAAATCATAGGTCCCAAGTACACCCAACCATCTAGCCATCTGACCCTCTGGCTCCTTAAATGTCATCAGCCATCTTAGTGCGCAATGGTCTGTCCTAATTATGAAGTGTCTCCCATATAAGTATTGCTTGAAATACTTCACAAAATATACCACTGCAAGAAGCTCACGTCTGGTGACGCAGTAATTCCGTTCTGCCTTACTAAGGCTCTTACTTGCATAAGCAATCACTTTTTCGACTCCATCTTGTTGTTGTGACAACACAGAGCCAATGCCATAAGCGCTGGCATCAGTATCGAGAAAATACTCTCCAACTTCGCATGGATAGGCCAGTATAGGTGACTGTGTCAAGTGAGACTTCAAGGTGTGAAAAGCATCATCACATTCCTTGGTCCAAGTGAAAGATCTCCCCTTCTCTGTAAGACGATGTAATTGACGAGCGATACCAGCAAAGTCCTTGATGAAGCGCCTGTAATAAGATGTAAGACCCAAAAAGCTTCGGACTTCATGGACATCGTTTGGAGTGCACCACTTTCTCACTGCCTCTATCTTCTCTGGATCGGTAGAAATTCCATCCTCCGATACAACATGTCCAAGATATTTCACCGCCTTCTGGAAAAAATGGCATTTCTTCGCTTTCAACTTCAAACCAGCGTCTCTCAACCTGGACAAGATTTCGACTAGATTTGAAATGGCCTCATCCAATGTTCGCCCATACACAATGATATCATCTAAGTACACCAAGCACGACTTCCACTGCACTCCAGCTAGGATCATCTCCAGGAGTCTCTCAAAGGTTGAAGGCGCATTACAGAGCCCGAATGGCATCACGTTGAATTGAAATAAGCCACCTCTTGTAACAAAGGCAGTTTTCTTCTTTGCGTCGTCATCTAGAGAAACTTGCCAGTAGCCACTGGCTAAGTCTAGAGTTGAAAACCATTTTGCTCCTTGGAGAGCATTCAATGAATCGTCGATTCTCGGAATGGGATAAGCGTCCTTTACTGTTACATCGTTCAAACGACGATAATCAACGCAAAATCGAATAGATCCATCTTTCTTTGTAACAAGAACAATAGGTGACGCCCATGGACTAGTTGATCGTTCAACCACACAACGATTTTTCATATCTTCAATGAGTTTATCGACTTCTGCCTGCTTTTGGAATGGCAATCGTCTGAAAGCCTGCCTAAGAGGTGGTGCACTACCAGTGTCAATATGATGTTTAACACCCTTCGCACATCCCAGGTCAGCGTCGGACTTAGCAAATGTGTCTTCAAATCGGTTCAGTAAAGAAGCCACCTTCTGTTTGCTTTTGTCATTCAGATCAACAGTACTTCTCGTATACAAGTCTTGTAAATGTGGAGGTATGGCTACCTCTCCCAAATCAATTTCATTCACTTGCAGTTGATCACTGGATATATCAAGAGTGTTTGTAGCTTCTGACTGAAGAACGGTTTCGCATCGGCTTACAGTCTCTAATTTCTCCATGGTTGTATCTTTATGGATTACAACTGGCTCTGGACTGGTATTCAGCACCCTGACTGGGTACATCTCCCTCTCAGTATCCAATAGTACACGACCAACCACCAGATTATCCAAAGAAGTACGTGGTTCCACCACTGCCCGTTTGCCACATGTCACAACAGATGTAGATGGACATGGTAGTACTACTTCAGTATCTGGAGGTATCGTGGTCTGTTCAGCAAGCACGAGACGACATGATTTAGTTTCCTCCCCAAGTCTCTGACAAGCAATCTGTTCATCTCCACAGGTCAGACTTCCGCTTCTGGGGTGTATGCGTACATCATAACTACAAAGAAAATCCATTCCAAGAATAACATCCGTTTGGATATCAGCTATCATCACTGTAATCACCATTGGATTAGACATTATCCCTATATCCACTTGACACTGTCCATAAACAGTAAGAGATTTACCATCTGCAGCCCATAAAGAAATGGGTGAATGTTCCAACTGGGGTTTCTGATTAGAAGATATCTTCTGATACATCTTCGAGGAAAGGATTGTTACACAAGAACCGGTATCAATCAAAAATTTTACATTAACTCCAACAACACAACCACTAACATAAAAACCAGAATCGACAGCAAAAACAACATTATTTGCTTCTTCTCTATGTACAGTTTCATCATGGTGAGGCATCTCTGTATTACAGCTGACTGAACTCTTGCCTCCCGATTCAGTCACCACTAGTTTTCCTGTGACCTCTGGTGTAACCCTTTTCCAGATCCACTTTCTTTCAAATCAGGATTTTGCTGGGTCAGGAAAGGACACCCACTTCTGTAGTGTCCTTTGTTTCTGCAGAAATAACATTCCACCTCCGAAAGAGGACGACGCTTGAACTGCTTACGTTCTTCCTGATTTCCGCATGACTTGAGCTGCTGCTCAATTTTTGACAACCTTTGGCTTGTTTGTTCAGAGACTGCATCTATTTCTCGAACATGCTTCCTAGTAGACTGTTCATTTCGACCTGCTTCTATCTTCCAGAAACCTACAACTTCTAATGCAAGTGTAACAGTTTGTTCCAAGTTCAAGGCTTTCCTTGGTAGATTCTCATCCGGGCCTCTGTGTCGTCTAAAGCATTAACAAAATGTGTCTTTGCCAGACGATCTCTCTGAGCAGGCGTCATGTCAGGATATGCCAGATCAGCCAGTTTTCTAATAGACTGCCCTAATTCCCTTAAACCTTCGCCACGGCCTCTACGTCGGCTTCTCAATTCTGCAAGGTATAGCTCTGCTTGTTCTCCGGGCCCAAAGCGAGTTGTCAATACATGTGTCAACTGGTCAAAGTCATTTTGTTCATTTGTTGTTAAACTGCAGGCTATTTGTCTGGCCGGTCCACGTAAATGAGTGAAAAGGTAATTGGCCTTCTCACGTTGTCCCCAGTGATTTATCTTCGCTATGGTGTTAAACACGCTCAGGTAGTCCATCCATGAGCCATCTCCAGAAAATGTTTCTGGCCTCATACTCAGCTTCTTTGGACGCCCCTCATCTCCACCACCTATATGGTTATCATCTTCATCTCATGCCGCTGAAAAGGCACTTCTCCGAGGACCTCGAACATAGAGCTGGAACTCAATTTCTTCCTCTGCTTCATTTACGTCAACAACCTCAGTGGAATAGTCAGCTTTATATTTACCCGCCATCATTGTGTCTCATCAACAAAAGAAATACAACATGGACATCCCATAATGCTTTGCTGATCCCACCGCTGCCACCAATTGTAACGAATTTTATGATAGGTCGACTGATAGAGTGTGTCTTGTATCAAGTTAGTTTGCTGCCACCAGTGACGTAAGGTGTCACGACCCTCGTAGAAATCCCATAGTCATGAAAAGAGCCTTCCTATAGACCGAAATCATTAGCCCACCCATACGCTGTAGGTCACAGATCGTCTCATAGGATTCTGGCTCTTCTCTCTCATAGTATCACCATGGTAACGTCTATCTCATTTAGAAGGCGCTCGTTACATGGGTTTGCCTCTATTCACCAAATACTCATGGTAAGTTGAGTTGGTAAGGTGGGGCATTCACTTTTAACCCAGCCAGAGGATACATCAGCAAAGCATTACAGGGCGTCTTAATTTCAAAAGTTACACTTAGTAGATGAATGAAACAACTACTGAAAGATGGAGTCAACACCAAATTTTCAGTTTCAAAGAATAGTAATTATATTCTTATTTACAAAGTGCTTTTATATATACATGTATTTTACAAGATTCATCTTTGTACAAATTCACCGGGTCAATTCACCGAAGCGTAAACCGATTTCATATGGTGCAGGAGCACCCGATAAAGTAGATATTTCGTACGGTGGCTGAACTCGTCTATGATAGAATTTAGCCCTCTCCTAAATAAATCATACACTACTTGTATCAAAAAGGCTGCATTAATTATTATACCAAAAGAAAAAGAATAACTACAGGTTTTGAAATACTAACATTCCTTCAAGGACACTCGAACCATGATTTCCTCTATCGAGGTAGAATATCAAAGGTATTCCCAGTGTCACTTAAGCCAGGTTTTCCTGAATCACTAAAGTGACCAACCTGCAGTACTGAACAACTGGTTTTTGATACCCTAAAGACATGTAACCGCTCCCGCCGTCTAAGGATAGCACTACGTAGTCCACGATCCACCTGCAGCTCCTGATAGGTAACTCTTACTCTATCCTGCAGTGCCGTCTAAGCAATCCTGGCATCTCCCTATGGTCGGGCTACTCAATCGTAGGATACATCTCTCAGTATTACACAACATCGATAGTAGATTTACAAGACAAAACCTGGTCCACCTGCAGTACTTAAGGTACCTGTACTGCAGTTTCATCTCCGGAAACAGGCATATCCTGGTTCGAATATCCCTCAAAGGATATTAACTATTCAAATTGGAATATAACTATACCAAAGTAAACTAATGCGGATTTTATTATTCTGTTGGTTTCGTAATAGTTAAAATGAAGTATCCTTAAGGATATTTATCAATATAACAGCTTCTAATTTGAATTATATGAAATAGACAAGTACCCTGCAGGATAGTACCGCTTAAGTATCCCTAAGGATATGTGACATTCCTACGTATCTAGTATCCCTAAGGATATATGGTATCCGGACTTCTTGGGTATCCTTAAGAATATATGGTATCCTGACTTCTTGGGTATCCTTAAGGATATATGGTATCTTGACTTCTTGGGTATCCTTAAGGATATATCGTATCCTTAAGGATATATGACCCGACATCTTTGGTATCCTTAAGGATATATAACCAGACTTCTTTTGTATCCTTAAGGATAAACGACCCGACATCTGTAGTATCCTGAAGGATATATATCCTGACATCTATATCCTGAAGGATATATGACTTGACATCTAAGGTATCGTGAAGGATATTGGACCCGACATCTTTGATATCCTTAAGGATATATAACCTGACATCTATAGTATCCTGGAGGATATATATCCTGACATCTTCAGTATCTTGAAGGATATATGACCTGACCTTTATGGTATCCTGAAGGATATTGGACCCGACATCTTTGATATCCTTAAGGATATATATCCTGACATCTATAGTATCCTGAAGGATATATGGCCTGACATCTATGGTATCCTGAAGGATATATATATATCCTGACATCTATGGTATCCTTCCAGTCATCACTGTAGGATACCTCAGCATGAAGGATATTCACTTTGGTAAAACACCATCCTGAAGGATATCACTTGTCAGCTATTTTCGTTATAGGATGTAGGATGACATATATATATATTTGTATGTCTGTAATCTCTTGCCGTGGCAAGTTGATAATACCTCGTCAAGAACAAGGGGCAGAATGCACAGATCTTACCTTACATGAACTTCATATAGGCCGCCAAATGATGTAGAGATCACATGGCATATCGACCGTGATTTCATTGGCAGAGCCAATCAGAATTCAAACACTGGTGTTTGACAGCTTTACAAGGCCATATTTTAGTAAAGAACAAGACCTCAAAATATGAATAATCTCTGACTTTAGAAAAATAATTAGTATGGAAACATAAATTACATAATCCCCAACAATGATTGATATAAATATAGGAACGCACAAATGCGTAATTTGAATCCCAAATACTAATCGAGCGCACAGAGCTAGTTCCAACGAAGTCTCCGTGGACGAAACAATGTGACAAAACTACACGTCTACGAAAGAAATAAAGGAAAACCACACTTCCTCATCGACATTTCCAGGTAAAGTGCGACCTCCGCTTACACAGTACATACTCATTTAAGGGCTAAAATTATTACAGACGCTGTAATCGATCATAACCAGACAAAACGAAAACTGGCACCGCGATAACACCACTAATGTTAACTCGGCCGAAACGGACATAACACTTTACATACGAGAAAAATTTATGCATATCTAACGTATTTGACAAAGTCAACGTATCGAAATTTCGTCACAATACTAAAAATGAAAAGTTATGATCATAACGTTTGAAGTTTTCGGAAGTAGATTAAAGTGACAAAGTAGCCTGTTACAGTTGTGCGTATGTCGTGGTGTAGTGGATACGCACGTTGGATCACAAGCGCCTCGAAATTTTCTTTTACCGAGTTCGAATCCCAGGAGAGCAACATGTGTGACGTCGACAAGTTATTTCAGTCTTTCTCATTTTTGTAAAAATAAAAAAAATGAAAAAAAATGCATTCAGTATATCTGAAATAAGATTTTAGGCTGTCAGTATGAATCAATTAAAAGTAAAATAAATATTGTTTACCGATGACACGATACCGTGTGGACATCACGGGCTAGTCAAACGTTGAAATCGAAAGATCAGTCGTTCCGTTGATTGACAGTTGCCGCCGACGACAAGTTGTACATTGCATTGTGATTGACAGATGGAGAGAAAAAATGTACATTCCTATGAGTCGGCTGGCCGTGGGCAAAAAACCCGCCTTACAATACCATCTCCTTTGATAAACTTTGAGTAAGGCGTCTGGTTGTGCAGCCTTGTCGAACCAGTTGATGCAAACATGTTATTGGCGATTGAAATCGTCAAATTTTCAGCAGGTTCTAGTAAATGTTACTAGACGAGCTGTGTATATACGCCATTTTCCGTTCTTTCTAAATATTACTCTACAGGTAGGGGTAGTTAACTATGTCTGAATTGTAATCATGTTTCTAGTCGTACAGCTCGTGTGAGAAATTTTATTATTGAGAGTGGAGAAATCAAAGATGGATGGGTATCGACTTCTTCCGCAAGTATTTCAGCAGGAACGTTATACTGTAACTGTCTGGGGCACAAGGACGGACTTACTGGTATCTACGCGGCTAGTGGGAAATCCTTTAAAGATGGGCAGACGCACGTAACATATGTATTACCTTCAATTAGAAACGGCCATTAGAGCAAGTACTTCTCTTGATTCTACCATCCATTTATATATCAGAATCATTTTTGAAAACTGTTGACCACTTCTCTCTTGTAGGAAACCATCCTTTGTTTTTATTATTTTTATTTCATACACACTTGGAATTGGTGCTGACTGTCAGACGAAATAACTCTTTCGATTGATTCGATAATTCTTTTATGGACGATGGCTGAATATTGAATGTCGGAACTGACGCTTGCTATTCATGTATTGCTTGTTTTGTTTTATCGGACACAACCTCCTTGTCCATCTGAATCAGGGACAGATAAAGTATGTAGACAATGAAAACTTTAGTTCATTATCAGATCATCTCCAATCAGTTATTGCCTTCTAATCGAATAAAATATCCCTCCTAGATTATTCGCTAATTTAATTCGAAGGAAAAAATATGCCTAAGATCAATTTGCAATCCCCGCACAGTTTAGGTACTACATCGGTTGTTTAAGGCATTTTGCAAAATTCAGAGTACCAGAACAATTATAAGTGACGTCGATGCTTAGGACTGCCTAAATAGGCAGCCCCTCTTGTTGCTAAATAATATAGAGGCCTGCATTCTCCCTGATCGTGTGGTTCTGCAGCTGCAACAAGTGAATCAACTGAAGCATCTTCAAGATACCAAGATTGGCTTCCCTCATTTTCTGAGGTATCCTCTGATTTATTGTGGAGAAGTCACGATAGCAAACACAGTTCATTCGAACTTAACTGTCCTATTATCCTTGAGTCAACAAACGGATTTGCTGGAGAAGGAACTCCTATTCGTATCACGTTGTGAGTTGGCGGACCAAGATTGAATTTGGAATCCAGTATCAATTCAATGATCATTCCCTGATCTGATATCACCGCCTAGGTCTTCGCGGGCTGATGCGGACCAAAACTATTTGCAAGAAACACGGCGCAGTATATAAATTTAGTTTACGTACAACATTTATCAACGAACTAATCTCTGACTGATACAGCAGAATTTCACGTGGTAAACAACTGTAATGCATGATTAACATATCTAGGTATCATTGATAACATACCTTGTTTTTCGAATCTATTGATTTTATGCGAGATCTTGCTGACAAACTATAACGAAACCAAATGCTTAATATACAATCTTGATACTGATATTAGCATTTAACTATGACAATATTTTGATATACCATTGAGCACGTGAATCATTATATGAAATATTCGCGATCGAAGCCTACATGTATTTTGGTATCTGCTCCAAGATTCCAGCGAAAAAAAGATGATTCTTGATTATTAGATAACCTTTATTCGTCAGCTCTACGTTTCCTTGTTTGGCATGTTTATCTCGGAAATAAAATCTTTATACAACAAAAAGCACCAACAGGAAATCTATTTAAGCTGAACGCTCTAGTATTCGTGTGTTCAATATGCAAATGATTTCTTCTTGTACACCCCTGTTTTACATGGTTGCCTTTTTGAAGATCATAGCTCTCTAGATTTGTATCTAATACCGCTTATGCCGGTGCTAGGGGCCGTGTGGTCATATCATCCATGTTGCCACATGAACAGGTGCAATAAAAGCGTACCTGAGATACAACACATATCACGAATCGTTAGATTCTTGTTATGTGCTTTAGAATAGGTTTACCAGAAGACTATTCTGTGAAGTCATATGACGCAGTCAGTATGTCGGCACCTCTTCCCACTTCCCGTATATGTGTTGTAATTGCTTAAATCTGCTCTCATTTGGCTATGGCACTACTGTGGTAAATAAATCAATTCAAGTCAATTTTATCAAACCATTACTTATTAGGAAAAGACATGTCCGAGCATTATCATTTAAATAGGAATTCATCTACTACTTATATCTGCACATCGTGATTTTTATTGAACGATCTTATTCTTATTTTAAACCGGACCTCCATCAAAATAGGGTTGTATCTATACTGAAATTTTTAAATAAAGATTATCTATCAGTCTATCTATCCATGTAGATGTCTATTTTATGGACGACGGCTGTATATTGAATGTCGGATTATATATGGAGCTTGCTAGGGTTACTTGTCCTTAGATCAGGATCGTATTAGAGCCACTCAACTGGGAATATTATCGCTTTATACAACACAAAACCGTCGGGATATGGTATGTCATGTGTCCTGTGCTGAAAAAAAGGGGAATAAGAAATGGTTTCGCGGTAGTACTGTGTCAAACAAATAAGATTAAGTCACTGTCATGTTGAGTTTTATTAAAAATGATATGCTGCCTCTTTGTCCGCTAAATGCTCATATAGAGAAGCGACTAGACATCATCCACTCCTTCCCTGGACAATACACCCATAGTCGAAAATTGAAAGACCAGTACGTCTGACTTCTTGACTTACCATAGAATCGATTTCTGCCTTTCAGTAGACCTATAAATTTTACCTGGCGATGGGTCAAGAGGGTAGATCAACTGAAATCTTCAGTCGTTCAGAGGTTTCAGATATCATCATACAGAAAGTCTTTTATCTGCAAACTGAGGATGCTGATCATAATGTATATCTACCGTGAACTATGATGAACGATGGAAAACGTCTAACAAACAATACCGGTACTGATTTGATTCAGCGAATTGGTTTTCTATGTTTTAATACACGCTTTGTGTGGTTATCGAGCTGTATGGCCTAACATTCATGCTCATTCCAGGAAAAAAAACATTGTCATGCAGACGCCACGGATTCGGATTTTGTTTAAATTATGCCCGTAACGTTGCTAGTCAGTTCAGTCACAGAGTCGGTTTGGTGGCTACTTCATGTAGGAAGCTATTGCCTGAGTCTTTGTGCAGCTGAAAAGGTCAAGTTTAGACATATTGTTGTCCCCAGACTTGGCTATTGTATGCATTGTCTCGTGATTCTTACATGGAGTATGAACCGTCGGTTGCGTAAACAATCTAACTTAAACTCAACATAATTGACCTACCCAAGCATTACCCTATCGATTGGATTTCCAGGCATCATCAATTCTAAGACAGAACAAGTGTTTTTTTCCAAAAGACTTCAGCTGCTAGTTCAATGACATTGACATCGGGTGACATGTGAAATCGATAACGACTGAACACAGAATCAGAATCATATTTAATGCTTAATTTTGTCACAAGGATTAAAGCCAAAATTAACAAACTAAAAACATCACAATACAAAGTAAAAAAATAAAATCCATATACATAAAAGCAAAAAGCAAACAATACACAGATCACTACCTTGTTTATTGTTTACAAACAGAATGATCCATCCGATACTATTGTCAGGGTGTCTACAACATAGAGAAACCCACATACATAAACCTTGCGAAAGTACACAGGATTTCCTGCGATTTTGATGACATAATCTTTGCGCGGTCTTCCCATGCGATATCACTTTGGGGCTTAAGTAATGAATTGACACTTGCAGCAATCTAAAAACTAGTGCAAGAAGATCGTAAAAGTCTAGCCTCCCTCGGGAGGCGATCTTTGCGCTCGGCGTATCTACATATAGAGTGTTTCTTCGCTGATTTGAGGAATATATCAGCCAGTATGCCAGGCTGGGAAAGTATAGTGCGTATTGGATTGTTCTTACAATTGTTTTGACCTCTTAGCAGCCAAACCCCAAAACAATTCAAATGCTATGAAGTAAACCAGTTGAAATTTAGAAACTACCGAGAGTTCTCAACGCAGCCAGCGAGGTAGACACAAGAATATTATTAGAGCACAGATCAGAAGGCCAATCTGAATACCAGCTTTAATAGTAATTCGTCGTACAAAGCAACAGAAGTGTACTAATTACATTGGCGTTAATTGAAATCGTCAAATTTTCAGCAAGATCGAGTAAATGTTACTAGTCGAGCTGTGTGTATACGCCATCTTCCGTTTTTTTTCTCTACAGGAAGGGGTAGTTAACTATGTCTAAATTGTAATCAAGAGGTGCAAATTGAAACAAGCTTATATTGGCTATTCTACAGGAAGGGGTAGTTAACTATGTCTAAATTGTAATCAAGAGGGTTGCAAATTGAAACAAGCTTGTCTCAAAGGGATGATGGCTCAGGGAATTCCGTGGCGGATATATAGGAATGATGCGCTAATATCACCTTGGATCGTCTCATTCCTAGACTGGCGACGGAATGGCGGGTTCCTTGATGATGTAGAGAGTGCATAATATGATTTGACCCGATCGGATCTTCCAAGAACCACAAGTAAATGTCTGTGGCACAAGGACGGACTTACTGGTATCTAACGCGGCTAGTGGGAATGAAAGAACGAAAATGAGACCGCACCTCCGCATTTCCCTCGACAGGGAAATCGTCTACAGATGGGCAGACGCAGGTATTACCTTCAATAAGAACAATATACAGTCTGCTGCGATAGAGGAAAAGCTGCCTGTCGAATGTCTCATTAGGTTTGCGGGCTAACCAGCTTACTTCTGTTAATTCGGACACAACGTCCTTGTCCCTCTGAATCAAGGGCAGATAAAGTTTGGAGAGATAAAAACATTAGTTAATTATTAGATCAACTGCAGTCAGTCATTGCCTTGAAATAGAAATTATTCCTCCTGAATGTTTCGATAGTTTAAATCGCAGTAAAAAAGTTTAAACCTACAATATATAAATTCAGATCCATTTGCAATCCTGGAACAAGTTGGGCACAGCATCGGATATTTGTGCCATGTTGTAACATTGAGAGTACCGGAACAATTATAAACGACGTCGTTTAAGCAGCTCATTGTGTGCAGTTAAACTGCTTGTGGCAAAGTAATTTTATGGCCTGCATTCATCCTGCTCGTGTGATTCTTTAGTTGCTACAAGTCAATCAAATGATATATCTTCAGGATTCCAAGGCTGACTTCTCTCATTTTCTAAGGTATCCTCTGATTTATTGTAGAGAAGTCACGATAACAAACACAGGTGTCATTCGGCCTTAATTGTCCCAATATCCACGAGTCAGCGCATGAGATTTGCCTGAGAAGCTCTACCACTACTCGTTTGCACTGTCCCTATCACGTTCTGTGTTGACGGACCAAGATCGAATTTTGGAATCAAGAATCAATCCGATGAACATTCCCTGATATAATACCACCGCCTATATTCATGGGCCGATCCGGACAAAATGAGTGTAAGAAACACGGCGCAGTATTTTAATTCATGAACAACCTTTATTAACGAATTAATCTATGACGGAAAGAGCCGAATTTCAGCCAGTGATGGTAAAGATGATTACTCAATGTATGATTTCGCAATCATCATATCTGGGTATCAATGATAACATATTTGCCTTTTGAATCTGTTGCATTATACGAGACATCTTACTGATAAACTATAACGAAGTCCCATGTTAAATATGCATTGTTGATAATGATATTAACATTTAACTATGGCAATAGTGTGATATATATTCAGCACGGAAAACAGTATACACAATATTCGGGATCGAAGCCTACACGTATTTTGGTATCGGCTCCAAGATTTCAATGAAAAAAGATGATTCCTGATTATTGGATAAACTTTTTGCTTCAGGTCTGTCTCTCTATAGATCTGTACTTATGTGAGAAAGCTTTTTCAATCTTTATGGGATGCTGTGAATAATAACAAACTTCATGAGTTAAAAAAACTGTATACTCCTCTGAACAGCCAGAAGCGTTTCGATTAAGCCATGATCAGGCGATGTAGAATGGGCCATACACGATTACTCACGAACTTTTACTAAAAAAAAAGAGCCAGTCCCAAAGTGTATTCCATGCCACGAAGATCTCACAGTGAAACATATTCTTATAGATTGTATAGATTTTAAGCTACTTTAGAAGATCGTTTTAGTCGGGTGAAAGAAGACTGTATCTTAGGTTATTTGAGAGAAGTCGGGTTGTTGCAGAAGTTTTAATGTATATGCATGCCTTTTGGTGTGTTGTGTTGATTACTTCTGAATTGCTTGGTTGTTGATTTGTTTTTGTTAGAATACTTAGAATTTTGTTTGATCGTCGCTATATAGCTGAAATATTGCTGAACGCGACATTAAACCTTAATTTTCTCTCCCTCTCTCTTTCCTTATTTGTCATGTTTATCCCTGAAAAAGAAATCTTCATGCAACAAAAAGCATGAACAGGGAATCTATTCAAGCTGAACACGCCAACAGTCGAGTTTTCAAATATGCAAGTAATATCTTCTTGTACACCCCTGTATTACATAGTTGACATTTGCAGGTTATTGCGTAATTTCTGTTCTCTTTTGTTTATGGCACTACTATGGTCTCTACATGAACTGTAAACATTACGTTTGCTTCATCGGAAATTACAAACCGCCACTTTTGAAGAAAATTTGTTGCGACTGAGAGAGCTGCTGGGGCATGGTTCCTAAAGATTTTCGTTGATTATGGCGTAAAGAGTATCATCCGATAACCTATTGATTTGAATTGGCTTCACAACGAGAAAAACGATTCAGAGAGACATTCATTGTATGAGCTGTACCTTACATGATATCTATATTTACTTGCATAACTAGTATGTTCAAATGCAAGCGTCGCCAGATCCGACATTCAGTAGCAAGCTGTCGTCCGTGAAGAATTTCCGAGTCAATAGTCATAATACCTAATTCCTGAGACAGTTTTAGCACCTGACTCCAAGCAGGCTACCAATGAGGCTAGTCCCTTATCAGAAACGACTAACAACTTTCTATGATGCCGAAAAGATACCATGTCGTCAAATGTTGAAATCCGTATTACTGATCAGTATTTTTGTCTGATGAATTTCCAAGATGTTTTCTTGGTCATTGTGTCTCAGTCACGCTTTGATTGTGGGCGATTCTTTTTATCTGATGAATTTCCAAGTTGTTTCTTGATCAATGTATCTCAGTCACGCTTTGATTGTGGGTGATCATATAAACATTTTACACGCATGTTCGGTCCGATTGGGACGTGATGCAGACAGATTTTGTTATCGGCTCGGTCGAAAGTTCACGCTGGCCCGGTGCTTTTGGACCGTTCTAAAACTTTGTTTCGACCGCGGTCCGAATACAGTTGTTCGCCGACCAATTGAGATCGGTCCAATTAATCTGCACCTTCCACAGTGCGCTTCAAATGTCTATGCGCCACTTCTCCGAGTAAAAGATACACATACTTTTTAAATACCGCTGGTATTTCTATATAGTCTGTTATGTCGTTTTTTTCTCCCTCCATATAATATAAGATGTTAGTTTCACGAAAAGCTATATAGAGAGAAGCTTATCCCAGAGAGATGGTGACTCGAGATATTTCATGGCCGTTTCGTCGTGTAATGCCACAAGGATGAGTGGCTAATGTCAGCTTGAATCGCTTTAGTCCAAGACGGGAGACGGAATGGTGGAATATTTGATGATGTAGAGTTTACCTAATGTGATTGGACCTGATCGGATCTTCCAAGAAACACTACATGTAGCAAATATCTGAGCTACAAGTAGAGGCTCATTGATATCTAAACAGGCTAGTGGGAGAGATACAGAAATGGAAATGAGACCCCAATTGCGCTTTTCCTTCGAGAAAGCAATCTTCTCTTGATGACCAGACGCACATAACATAGGTGAAAAGTACACATTCTGGTGCGATAGAGAAAGAGCTGCCTGTCGAAGCTGTGTTATTGTTAGCTTCCCTCTATATATTTAAGAAATATCTTCTCATTTTGTTTGTTTGTGTCATCAATCTCGCTCTTCGCCCATCTGAATCAAGAGCAGAAGAAGTCTGGAGAGAATCGAAAGATTTAATTCATTATTTTATCTAACTCGACTACAATCAGTTTTTTCCTCGAAATCGAATAAAATATTCCTCCTAGATTTATCGCTAATTTAATTCAGAGGAAAAACATTTATGCCTAACTATTTAAATTCAGATCAATTTCCAATCACTGCATCGGTTATTTGAGCCATGTTGTAACATTTACAGTACCGGAACAATTATAAGTGACGTCGATGCTCACGACTGCCTAATTAAGCAGCTCATTACGTGCAGTTAAACCGATAGTTGTGAAATAATTTTATGACCTGCATTCTTCCTTCCCGTGTGGTTCTTCAGTTGCTACAAGTGAATCAACTGAAATATCTTCAGGATTCCAAGACTAACTTCCGTCAGTTTCTAAGGTATCCTCTGATTTATTGTGGAGAAGTCACGATAGCAAACACAGCTCAATCCGCCTTAAGTGTCCTAATATCCTTGAGTCAACAAGAGAGATTTGACTGAGAAGCTCTACCATTGTTCGTTTTCCCTGTCCATATCACGTTGTGTGTTGACGGACCAAGATTGAATTTGGAATCAAGAATCAATTCGATAACATTCCCTGATCTAATATCGCCGCCTACGTCTTCATCCGAACAAAATGAGAAATACGGTGCAGTATTTTTAATTCACGTAATGAACTTTATCAATGACCTATCCTGGCGGATAGGGTCAAGTTTCACCCAGTGGTTGTAAACAATTATAATGCATGATTACTTAATCAGCCTATCTGGGTATTATTGATAATAAATTTTGATTTTTGAATCTGTTTCTTAGTACGAGACATCTTACTGATAAACTATGGCGAAACCCTGTGTTAACTATCCATTCTTGACGTTGTTGATATTGACATTTGTCTATGACATTAATGTGACATACCATTGAGCACGAACTTCATTATAGACGACAAACGGCAGCTGACTATTATCGTATCAGTACACACAATATTCGGGATCGAAGCATCTGTAATAAATTTTATCTCGGCTACAAGATTCCAGGAAAAAAAAAGATTTCTGATACATAGACAACTTCTTTGCTTCACTTCCTTATATGAGATGTTTATCTAAGAAGAAGAAGTCTTTACAACAAAACCATGAATAGGGGATCTATTTAAGTTGAACACACCAACATTCGTGTGTTCAATATGCAAGTCACTCTTCTTGTACATCCCTGTTTTACATGAATACCATTTTGCAGATCGTTGCGTAACTATATGGTCTCATTTGGCTATAGCCCTACTATATGGTACCGTATCTAACTGAACTGTACAAATTACGTTTACTTCATCGGAAATTACAACCCCGCAATTTAGAAGAAAAATCTTTACGACTGGGAGAGCTGCTGAGGCATGGTTCCTAAAGATTTTCATTGATTCTGACGTAACGAGTGTCAGCCGATAATCGATTGGTTTGAATTGGCTCCACAACGAGAAGTAACGTTGTGACCTTGGCATTCGGAGTGACACTCATTGTATGAAATGTACCGAGATCGCCTTAAATGATATCCCTGTACTTGCATTACTAACGATACACTACGCCTCAGCGCCGATTGCTACAAAACTGTGTTGATTGGTGTCTTTGGAGTGGACCGGCGCTAAATGTTCAGTAGGCAGTCGCAGTCACTAGCAGTATAGCGGAACCAAATACTATCTAGACTATGACAAACAAACAAAGTAGCTCGATTAATATAGGAATTGAGCAATCCAGTTGACATCAACATTTTATATAATACTAATACTATGAAATTGCTCATCCATATCAAACAACAGTGGAGTGGGAATTCAGCCATCTACTTTACTGAAGTATACAACGACCATTTATGCTAATAGTTTTACGCCATCGACGTCTATTCCGCTAACAAAGTCATTTCCCTTTAATTCTATGTGAAGACCTTATAATCAAGAATACCACAGGAAAAAAGTCCAGGGATTTGCAGTAAATCCATTCTAATTGGCCACTGATGATCCCTCGAAAGTGCCAAGAACCTGTCAAGCCGTTAAGGAGTTCAATAACTAAACAAGCGCTGAATGAGCGCAAAGACCTCCGTCGAGGCAACAGGATCAGTAGGGGAATAGTACATCACTGAATAACATAGGGCCGGATGCCAAGCTCAATTTTGCATTTGTTGACGTTAACTTCACCAATGGTAATCAACGTGAGATTGAGGGTTCCCCACTAGCATGCCCAGCTAGGGATGTGGAAGCCACATTCCCCGCAAATAATATTTCTTTGATTTCACGTGCTTGAAATATTGGGGTATGGAAATATAGAGTATATTGATGGAAAACCTGGAATACTGCTTGAGACATTAGGCCCCTTCCCACCCACACTTCCCCATGAGAGGACACCCCCACCCAAATCAACACGTTAGCGGCAGAAATGAGACCCTGTGTGCCTAGTTTTACCAACTTGCTTGTGATTTTATGCTATAGGCCCTACACATCAACACTTCATATTTTGTATGTGTACAGTATAGCATCCTCATTGACAGAATCCTCTACAAAACACATCTGATTTTACCGACATTCCGTTCTGATCTGTCTCAGCATCATGTGCTGATTCATTGAGCTCGAAATAATTTTGTATACTGGTGTTACAGGTCACCTTCACCATAATGTATCAATTACCATGGACTTGTACATGTATCACATTCATATTGAATGGTGATGGCTGATGAGAATATTGCCCATATGGAACAAATGGCTGGATTCCAGCGAATAAAAAGTTCATGCTGATCATAAACAACATACAATTAATAATACTATCAAATAATTATGTATATTCCTTGTCGACATCAATATAATACAGACAATATTATGACTGAATCAGGGTAAC
Source organism: Hanleya hanleyi (assembly GCA_036873755.1). NCBI lineage: Eukaryota > Metazoa > Mollusca > Polyplacophora > Lepidopleurida > Hanleyidae > Hanleya > Hanleya hanleyi. The sequence goes on from JAVTVY010050857.1 coordinate 62,529, forward strand.
AGATATCCAAGGGTATATATGTCTACACTAAACTGAAGGAGATCCATGATGCGTATTATATTATGATGTAAAACTTCACTTGCTAATCTCGATTATGTTGCTTATTGTGAAAATAAATGAAGTTATGAAAATAAATTTAGTATGATTGCCCATTACGCTCAAATTAGAAATATCTTCAGCGGGTAAAGTTAAGCCAATCATAGCAATATATAACACCATGGTATTGTTGTAATATCACCCTGGTATTGATCTTTGGCTAAGAATGTAATGAGATACATATACCTGTTCTTTGTGTTATTCTGTATGCAGTTCATTCTGTATGTATTTTATACATGTACATATACCAGAAGTGGAATTGAAATTTGAATAAAATAATCAAAATATGTTCGATTTTTACCTCTACTCAGGAAATGAAGTCTTTGTTTCTAGAAGCTAAATAATTTCAGACACATTCAAGTCCTCACCTGGTCAAGGGAGATAATTTTGTAAAAAAAACAAAAACAAGTATAGATCCACACTGGCGCAGACCAGAAAGTTTTATGACCTTTGATGATATTTGTGGAGCATGCTGCAGGACTTCAACTTTCATGAATCTGATATTATCCACACAATCCCATTCTACATGATATTTTTGCCATAGCATCGATAAACTAGATCCCTTCATTTATGTGGATCCAGGAGCTATTGGGGGCTGCAGGTTTTGTAAAAGTTAGATCCAATTATTCTGAGATAAGGAATGAAGTCCGGCATGGTTGTTTTAAGTTAAAACTGGGCATCCTTGAAAATGTCTGACCGATTGACACATGTATCACTCTGCCGGTCATCATTACATGCGTAATGTTTATCACAAGAGAGAATATGTATACTGTGTTTGAGGAATATTTCTGCCTCCCCAATGGAAGGCGAAATTTGAATGAATGGTCTGTGTTGTCAGTGTGTCTGATGTCCCCCTTGCAAGGACAAGAAAATTTTCTATGTAATTTATTATTTATTGATATATTTATTGATTTTCTTTTTGTCTAATTGTCTTCTGTTCAAGTCATTTGGCATTGGTAAAACCTGAAATGTATATCATGTTCTCCTTATTTCATCTAGTGATACATGTGTACTGTCTGTTTGGTTCCAGATCACGGGGCTGAACAAAGCATGTGAAATGCGATCGTATGGCAAATAAATGGCCAGTGGTATGTCCAGGGCTTAAAACTACAAAACAAAATTGAGAAAGGTTCCATCCATGCTATCAGTCAAAAATCTCAATAATGTAGGCCTACATGTGGAATGTAGACACTCCTTTGTTTCAGCTACAATTCAGAATAAGTTTTCAGAATATTATCAGGGTTTAACAAGCAAATTATTCTTCATCAACAAGTATCACAGCACACAAACTGTTAGGATAAATGAAAAGAAAAGTATATGTATACTATTTATCAGCTTTATTAAATAAGTTTACAGACTCACGCAGGTAGATCAATTTGGTGCTTCTGCAAAATCAAACCATTATTCAACTGCCAAATGCCAAGATAAATAGCCCCCCCCCCCGGAAATATAATTTATCAGCAAAATTTAGAATAACTGTTTTTGAACACCCAGGTTGGTGGATATCATCAACTGAAAGAAAACGACAGGGTTCCCACACCTTGGGGATTTCAAAATTCTAGAACTTTTCCATACCTTTTTCAAGACCTATCAAGTCTTTTTCCAGACTCAATGGACGCTTCAAATCAGCTATTACATTATACATTGCCAGGAAGAATTTTGAGACCGTTAGGTGATATGGATCAAAACTAGTCAAGCTCAAGATGAACAATTAACTCCTTTATTATGATGATGATGTACATTGAGATCACTGCACCAACTTACAACTCGAAAATCAAAGCAGGTTCCAAATTGACAGAATGTTTCAAAAGCACAGAATGATGAACTTTTTTATTTGAAAATAAATTCACGTTTTCTTTCATTCTATGAAACAGAAATTAAAAGAATCAGGTTTATTGCTCTTTTTTGTCATACAGACTCACTAAAGCCAGAATGAAAAAAAAACAAAGACAAAAAAAAAAACGAAGACAAAAAAAAGACCAAAAAAAAATTAAATGAAATGGCTGAAAAGTGTTCTAGTTCTGCAAAATCTTGATTGGATTGGAGAATCCCTCAAATTAATTTCAGAATAATTGTTCATCTTTATATCGTTTGAACAAGTTAAAAAAAATATTAGAACTGATAAGACAACAAAGCTAGAAAAAAAAATACCAAGGGAGACAACTTTTGTACAAGTGCTGTAGAAGTATTGAGCGGAGTTATCCCCCTTCAAAACGTTGCCCCTGGAAACCGTAAACCACGCAATTTGCGTGCAGCTTGGAGGAGATATTTTGTGTCAATTATCATTACCAATAAAGATTGCAATTATCAACACCAGTTTTATCAGACTGTAGTAACTTACAAAGTGAATGACAGGTACACGATTCACACAAACGGACGAACCCACGAGGAGATGAATGGGTGTGAATGGACTGGTGCCGCAAGACAGTACATCTTCGGGAAATTTATGACCTATTCCAAGGTTCTAAGCGTGACATGTACATGATCAGGTCAGGGCATTTGCAGCATTTCTGTTCTTCATTCAGTACATAGTACTGTTCATACGCCCTATGATATGTACTTTTGTTGCTAACATTATGCAAGTTTTGTTGTTAAAAAAATAAAACTGAACGTACTTGTAGGCCTACTCGTTTGAAGCAGCAGACATTATAAATTTAGTTGACCTAGATTCTGCATTGAAGATCAACCATTGAAACGCGGAAAACAACGAATTACGTCAATTATACAGTATTTTCGCCTGCATGTTGTCTGATCGTACTATTCTTGTTTATCTGATGATGCTAAACAATAATGATCTTGTGAACTTTGGGATAGGCCTAGGTCATAAATTTTATGAAGATGTACCATTTTGCGAGGACAGGACCGGATAGCACTGATTCGAGATTGAGGTGGAACCCGACTACAGAAGCAAGGCCCACTGCAATGCATTGCAATGGGGAACCCCGTTATTTCAATTGTGTCCAAAGAAAAGATTCAAGATTTCGTCGGGAACCATGACGATCCTTATTGGAAATACTATGAGTCGTGGGTTCCCCATATGACAATTATTTGGCGGGAGATTTCACGTTGCGCTCTTAGAAAAGGACGGGAAAAAAGTGAATTGACACCCGTCAGTGTCAGGCTAGACAGGCTATATGGTACGTTGTGCACTGTATCGTTATGCCGTGTATTAGTTCTTATAACATAGAAAAATACGATATTTTCAAATATAGACACAGCAAGTTTCTATGAACGATGACTAGTTAACGAATTTTAAATTTTAGTATTTAGCGATTTTGGATATACTACCTAAAGCCTCCGTACATATGTGCATTATCCCATGGCTTCGAATGATCGGTCGTATTTATATATACTAATAACATAAAGAAACACAATTTGGTCGACTGCTAGCTACTGAATGTCAGAGCTGACGCTTACATATATATTTAGTTACTCGGAACATTCTATATTAATGTTTGGGATTGTACCTCGTTATTCTAACCATACCACATACAGCTTCGGCATGTATGTACATCGCATCGGGTTCTCCACTGACTGTACATGGTATATAGTATATATAATTTAAACATAGGGACATATCACTTGGGCGTGGCCAGCCCCGCCTCCAAGGAACAAGGATGTTAAAACCAGATAAAACCACAGTGCTAAATACTATCAAATTATAGTATGATAAAAAGCACATCATTTCCGGCGTTTCAGTTTAGTGTCCAATAATCGTAATATACAACTTTGTGGTTTCCAGGAGAGCGGGTGCCATGAACAGTAAGGACTACATCATAATCAGCTTTATAATGAAAGGTATCCAACATTCCATAATCGGCGATTAATTATCCAATCGATTAACTTAAGAAGTGAGATAAGTCGATATTAGTTGTCAACAATTAATTAATAAATCGATTACTTTAAGAAGTGGGATATGTTGGTACTAGTTCTCAACAAGAGGAACAATCAGATGCGGATCGATCCACAGTCTTTGTAACTCTCAAATGCTAAATTATCCAAATTTGAGAGACAGATCTGATACGAGTATGGCAGGTGAATATTAATATTTCAGGGAAAACCACATTACTGGCTATAAAGATTTGATTTGCATACCACATTAGTTGATATTAACCTCAGTTTTGGCGCACGACACAAGCTCTACGGCATATAGACATCGAGATGAAATTCTGTCAGTCTGGTAAAACTTTCAGGTATTAAATAACGAATATCTGGAGAAGGAAGAAGGGAAATGGAATTGTGCCTTGTTAGAGCTTCACTCGGGTCGTTTCGTGGAAGTTATCGATAATTATGCTGCCATACGCTGGTTCCATATTCTTGCCGTGATATAATGTATTACCTGACCAATTCCAACAGTGAATGAAGCTTTTATCGATAACTTTATTGGAACGAGTCGAGCATACCGCGGTGCATTTCAAAATTACTAAACAGTTTCAGAAATGGCTTAAATTATGTTTTAATCTTATCGGTTTGCTGACTGATACATATAAACAAATGAGAAACGAGATAGAGAACTTACAAATGGAAAATTCAGACATTTACAAACTACATGTATCAATGTATCACACGAACAGTGTAATAGGCTGCATATTATGAGCAAGGGTTTGGTTAGCGTGTGGTGTCTACTTAATTCCCTCTTGGCGAGAGCATTTATTAATGGTGTTAATAATATCTATACTTATCCGCTGTTATACTAGTATCACAATAACGATATAGAATAGAAAAGCTGTATTATATTGTATGTCTCCTCATTTGGTCTGAATGATAACCCGTCAAGGAATGTGATTGTGGCATCTACATCTCTCTGATAGCTCCATCAATGTCCTACAAAGAACTCGTTATATCTATCTTTCTGAACATGGCTTTCTCGAAGCATTTCGTAAGAAAGACTGGATGGAGCAAAGGCATTGGAACCTAAAGACAATGCAAATAAAATGGTAAATTGCCCGTACGTATAAATCTTTGATGGTCGTCATCTGTTACACTGCATCAGACATGGGCAGCTATCAAACGCACTATATATCACCAAAACTTAGTAGCTTAGACTGTCTGTTTTATTCGTTAATTCAATAATCGGGAATAAGTGGGTCAGGAATGGCGATCTAATTGTAAATGATCAATATTACTTATTGCCCTTACGAGATGAAGGGAATCGGCATCGTTCTCATTGAAATCATTTTGAAAAAAGGACAACAACCAATTATTAGGACATTTATAGTCCAATTTATTGTCTTTGTAAAATCAAGTTTTTAGGAACTTTCTTCTCTAGCTCACACAAGCTGGCAAATTCGTCAAATGTTACTTTGAAAAAAAGCATGCTGCAATGAAAGATCTATTTCTACAGTGCCTTATTTTTTTATTCAATTTTCCGGGAGGGTTTTAACGGACTTAAACGCCGGTAAATTTTAGACGGTGGCCCGTTAGTGCCATTCCTAATTATTCTTTTCGAGATTCCTCACTGTTTCAACTTTTTTTCAATCAAATATGCTGCTATGTACAATGTTATATGGACTAGACATTGACATAGAAACAAATCTGCACGCCTGAAGTGAACCAACGTTGTTAATTCAACGATGACGTAAATGGTAGCTCTCAAGTATATATTTGACATTTTTGCTGTGGGCAGTTTGTAGAGGAAGACCTTGCATACCATAGGCTTCGTTCAGACGTTGCTTACAGACAAACATGATAAATGTTGGTGAAACGGCAAACAAATATTTTTTGGCCCAGTTTCATTATCTAGGTCCAATTATGTAATCTATATACAGTGTTGTATAACCACTAAATACGCAATGATGGTCCAAGTTGAATCTTAGAAATGTCTCGATGTCTACTTCCCTACTGCACAGCATAACAAAAAGGGTTTTGGAGTTATCTGCAATAATCGAGTGAATTGGAGAATAGAGTGGTCGTAACAGACCCCATACAAACACACATTAAATGTGCTTCATTCGGTTAAAAGAAATCGCAGAAATAAATAGAAAAAGACTTTTGGACACTGATGGAACCATTGTTTCATTTGCAATATACTTTTTCCAAAGGTTTATTGATTCCTATTCTGTTCCTTTAAACTACACAGTAATATTCTTTTTCGGGATGGAATCTAAAAATGCAAAAGTTCACCAGTGAAACAAATTACTCCGGCACAAGTAATTTGTGCAGATTCGCTGCAGATGCGGTTTTTCAATGGAATATAGAATAGGTCTTTGAATTATGGACGCGGATATTCTTTAATGGACGACGACTGAATTATGAATGACAGACCAGATGCCTGTAATTCAAAAAGACGATCACAAGTAAATCAAATGAACAAATGAAGATAAGTGACTTTTGAAGCTCGATTGGCGGATCATTCTGATTGAATGAATAGATTTACGAGAACTTCTGATCAATTAATGTCTGTGTTAAATTCGGTAGCACCATATACCAATACCATATCGGTAGATACCATTCTCTAGATAACGACTTTAAAACGATTATTATGGATTAAGAATACTGATCAGCGATACGGATTTTATATTTTTGGAACATCATGATGTCTTGTCAGCATCATTGAAAACTGTTGACCGCTTCTCTCTTGCAGGAAACTAGCCTATGTTTATGTATACTATGATTGTCTTTTTGGAATTTGGTGCTAATACTGTTATATGGATATGGAATAGGTCTTTGGATTATGGACGCGGATATTCTTTAATGGACGACGGCTGAATTATGAATGACGGACTAGACGCTTGTATTCCAATGTGCATCCCTGACTTGCATCTGTTCTGTTATGAATACTACTACATGCAGGAATGATAAATAAATAACCAAGTTTATCCAAACGTTATCAAGACGATCTTCTTGCATTGGATAATCCCTATATAGTCGACACCGTGACGTGTATATACCATTGTCATTGGTTGTTTATTTGGACGTATGGCTCAATAAAAAATAGTCCAGAATCCCTCGGTTTATGGGATTCAGATGTATGTGTGGTTTAAATCAGGGATGACTGTCCGTTTAATGATATTGTTTGGTTTAAATCAGGAATGACTGTCAACTTTGTGATATATGTGTGATTTAAATCAGGGATGACTGGACATTTAGTGATCTATGTTTGCTTTGAATCAGGGATTACTGACCATTTATTGCGTACCATCAAACTCACTTTGAAAATCACCAGTGATCATTATAAACATGCTTCTTGTTCATTGCTGGCTACACGATACATGGATTTGGACAGCTTAGCCATGCCTCAACCTATATTGTGATAACATCAATTATGGACAAACAACATAATTTTACCTTATACTTTGACATTGTGAAATATACCATGGTCAGTCAACTTGTATAGTCAATAAGCATGGCTGCGCCTGTCGAAAATCTAGCGGTGAACCTTAAAGTGAGATTGTGCTAACTACATCACCACATTATTTGACATTAGAAAATTAGACAAGGGCAGTCATGTTCATATCCTGGTCAATAAGCATACCTATCCGTAGTATGAATTTGGAAAGGATAATCTAATCATTCAAGAGATGTGCTAAAATTATTAAATCTATCTTTTCCGTATAATTTGTCCCTGAGATGATATGTCCAGGCCGGTCATCTTTGATTAAAATTTCGACATTTTCATCCATCCCTTTGTGAATGGTAATGTTCCAAAAGATTCTGTATATGTCTTACAGATACATGTATCTCGCCTTGTAAATTGTATGATATGTTTGATCTTGTGAAACATATGATGATTTCAATGAACGTTACACAACGAGTTTTGTGGAGGATTTCTGGAATTGCGCCTCGGAGCTTGTGAATAATTCCAGTTAAAAAAGTTTGGGATAGGAATCGTTTCAAAGCCATGTGATTCAGATTTCCATGGTTTTGAAATAAACAATAGACTGATTACACTTCAGGAAAGGACTTGGAGACCAAATTGAAAGAAAGAATACTCGACAGTGGTATTGTATTCACATGCAGAACATCTTGTTATCTTGTTTAAAGAATGCTCAACCTCATCTCTCTCGCAAGAAAATATTTTGCGTGTACCTAATATCTGAACCTATCTGTAATTATAATTTTACGCCATAGTGAATCAGCTAATCTTCCTGAATGTACACTGTATGTGCACTGAATACAAATGTCAGATCCAGCATTGCCCCAAATGAGGCTATTATTGTATAGTGTGAAATGGTGTAAGGAGTTGAATTGGTACATGTAATTCAGATAAAGTTAACATCCAATTACACTTCAGCTCTTGTGATTCTGCTACAAGTGAATCAACTGAAATATTTCCAGGATTCCAAGACTGCTTTCTCTCATTTTCTAAGGTATCCTATGATTTATTTGTGAAGGAGTCACAATAGCAAACATAGCTCATTCGGTCTTAAGGGACCTAATATCCTTGAGACAACAAGAGGATTTGCTGGAGAAGTTCCACCACTGTTCGTTAGTGTTAATGGCGTTGTAAGTCTTCATATACGATGTCCATTAAAATTAAATTCCACAACAAATCATCAGCACAAGAGTTTTTAGTTAGAAATATGGACAAGAACTTGCCACACGGAGCGTAAATTGAAAAGTATATCGTATTTAAACCAGTGGATGTACAAAATCACAACCCACTATTTTCCATTCACATAACATCGAGAGTGCTTATTCAGTGACAGATTGTCTATGACAGATAGAGCTGCATTCCACCCAGTGATAGTAAACAATTATAATGCATGATTACTCAATCAGCATATCTGGGTACATGATGATTGATAACATATCGTGCTTTTCAAGTCTGCTGTTTTATATTTTACCGATGACGAAACTCTATGTTAACTATACATTCTTGACGTTATTGAAATTAACTTTTAACTATGACAATAGTAAAACAATATTTGAGATTGAAGCCTACATCGTAAATTTAGTCTCGGCTCCCAGATTCCAGCGAAAAAATAAGACGATTCCTGATGCATAGAGATAACCATTTCGTTTCCGTATTTGACATATGTATGTCTCTGAAGAAGATATCTTTTCAATATAAATCATGAATAAGGAATCTATTCAAGCTGACCACACCAGCATTTGTGTGTTCAGTAATCCAGTTGTTAATTCCGTTACACTGTATAAATTAAATTTACTTCATCGGAAATTACAAACCGTCAATAGAGAATAAAATTCGTTACGACTGATACAGCTGCTGGGGCATGGTTCTTAAAGGTTTTCATTGATTCTGACGTAAGGAGATTCAGTCCCTGTTGAGATTCACTAACCTGTTGATTTGGATAAGAAACGTTGTGGGCATGCGATTCGGAAAGACATTCATTGTGCGAGCTGTACCGAGATCACCATAATACTTGTATTACTAGTGATACATGTACTGCATGTCTCAATGCTGATTTCCACAAACGTTGTAGATATTTGGCGTTGCAGTGGACCGGCGCTAAATGTTCAGTAGTCAGCCGCAATCAGTAGCAGAAGCGGAACGAAATAGTAACTAGATCTTGTACAAACAAGTGATAAACAAAGAACGTAAGTCGTATATTTGTCGATTAATATATGAATGGCGCAATGCAGTTGACATCAACGATTTATATAATACTAGAGGTGAAACTACCCGCCACTCTATAAACCTACATATTATATCCATATATAGTAGAGTGGAAACTTACTTCAGCCATCCACTCTAATGAAGTATTTAACGGCCATTTATGCTAAATATACTGGCTAGTAATCAATTTCTATTCCACGAAGAATGTCATTTTCCTTTGCTTCTATGCAAAGGCCTTACAACTACGAATACTGTAGGAAAAATAACTAAAACATTTGTCAATTTGCCACTTCTGAAAGCATGCAATATTGGGGTTTCTAAGGGAGCGGGTGTCCATGAAAAGCTAGTATTAGTACATCGTTATAATAAATTTTGGCAATTTGTGGGAAACATGCCATAATCGGTGATTAATGAAATTAATCTCGGTTCGTTCCATGAAAGTCATCAATAATTTTTCTTCGTCCGTTGGTCCTGGTTCTTGCCGCGATGCAAAGTATCACTTTGGTCATTCCCAGAGTGAATGATGATTTTGTTCGATAACTTTCGCGGGACGAGTCGAGCATACCGAGGTAAATTAAAAAAATTACCAAAATGTACAGTGAATCGTTCGTTCAGTGTACTTGAGAAGTGTTTAATGACAAAATCTTGCCCATTTGGTTACTGATACATACAAACGGATGGGGAACAGAAGAGAGAACTGACATATGGAAATTCCATACATCGACAAACTAGGGGTATCAGTGCGATACGGCTCAGGTAGTGTGTGGTGTCGTTCTACTTAATTTCCACTTGGCGAGAACGTTCCTTAACGTTTCATGTTAACAATCTATAGATTTATCCATTACTATCACAACCTGGATTGCATCATATGTACAATTATATTGTAAACCAAAACCGGATTTTCAAAAGATTTATCTCGTCAACAGTTCTCAAAGATATTGTATTCCTCACCATAATAACGCCCTAACCCTCCATAAGATCATATTTTCTGGAAACTATATGGTATCCCTGGAAAGAAAAGCTGCATTATATTGTACATCTCCTACATTGGTCTGCATGATAATCCGTCAAGGAATGTGAAGGTGACATCGTCATCTCTCTGATAGCTCCGTGTATTTCCAAGAAGGAATGTGATGATGACATCGTTTTACCTCTCTCTCTGAATTTAGCTTTCCCGAGGCAATTTCTAAGCAAGGCTGGATGGAGTATAAACAATGGAAGAGACAATGCAAATAGAAATGGTAAATTGCCCGTACGTCTAAATCTTTCATGGTCGTCAGTTACTCTGCATGAGACATGAGTAGCTATCAAACTCACGTTTGCATTCGACCATTCTTATGATTACGCTTTGACAATCGTCTATATATCACCAGAACTGACTCGCCTAGATTTTCTGTGTTATTCGTTAATTCAATAATCGGGAATAAGTGGGCCAGGAATGGCGATATAATTGCAATTGATCAATATTATTTATTGTCCTTCGGGGATAAAGTGACAGGAACGCTCGGCATCGTCCCCATTCAAATCATTTGAAGAAGAAGAAAAAACATTATTTAGGGGATTTATATCTCAGTTTATTGTCTTTGTGAAAATAAGAACCGATCAATTTTCTTCTCCAGCTCGCACAAGCTCGCATGTTCTTCAAATATGAAACCTCACAGTAATTAACTTTTCGGGGATGAAATCCAAAAATTTAAAAGTATTATGTAATACTGTATTCGTGGTTACTACCCATGCACTAAATTGGTGAACACAATTACCGAGGCAGAAATACGTTGTCAAAATGGGCAGCAGATACCCACATTAGAGATCGTGTAGTATTTCAAAAAGACTCTCAACTAAAGCAAGGGGAGATTTGTTTGAGGTTCTGATTCATTAATGTCTGTGTAAAATCTGACAGCACCATATAGCACCATATCGGTAATCCAATGTGAACCTCTGACATGCATTTTTTCTTTTATGATTAATACTACCTGCAGAAATGACCAATAGATAACCAAGTTATTCAAATTCCTCAAAACGTTTTTCAAAACGATCTTGCAGTGAATAATCCCTATATGGCGGACACCGTGGAGATATATATATATACTCATTGCTATCGGCTGTTTATTTGGATGTATGTCTCAATAAAAACTTAATTCAAAATCCATAGATTATTGGGACTCAGAGATGTATGTGTGGTTTAAATCAGGCCTAGGGATGACTGGATATTTAGTGATATATGTGTGGTTTAAATCAGGGATTACTTAGCATTCAGTGATATGTGTGTGGTTTTAATCAGGGATTACTGGGCATTTAGTGATATATGTGTGGTTTAATCAGGGATTACAGGCCATTTAATGATATACGTGTACCATTAATCTCGTTTTGAAAATCACCAGTGATCATCTTGTTTATGTTTCTGATTTATTGCCAGCTATATTGCTGTATGGATTCGGACAGCTTAGCCATGCTTTAAAAACATCAATTACGGTCAGACAACGTACTTCTACATTATAATTTGACATTGGAAAATAGGCCACGATCAGTCAATAAGCAGATCTGCATCTGTCGAAAATCTATCGTTAAGAATTCAAGTGATATTGTGCCAACAGCATTCCCACATAATTTAACATTAGGAAATGAGATAAGGGCAGTCCATAGGATGTTCCATAGGATCTTGATCAATGAGCAAATATATCTGTAGTATGGTTTCGAAAAGGATAACTCTAATTCTTCAAGAGATGTGCTCACAGTATTAAATCTACCTTTACCGTATAATTTGTCCCTGCGAACATACATCTAAGTCGGTCATCTTTGATTACAATTTCGACTTTTCCCTATATCCCTTTGTGTAAGGTAATATTCCAGAAAATGCTGTATATGTTGCATATGTACATGTATCACGCCTAGTACCTTGTATAATATGCTTACATCCTATGAAGCATGTGATTTCAATGAACGACACAAAACGATTGTTCTGAGGAGAATCTCTAAAGTTAAGCTTCGTTGATTGTGTCTAATTCCGGTAAAAAAGCTTGGGGTAGGCGTCGTTTGAACGTCATGTGATGCAGATCTCCATGGTGTTGAAATAAACGCTAGATAGATTATTCTCCAGGAAATGACCTGGGTATCCAATTGGAGAATGCTCGATAGTAGTATTGTATTTCACGTACAGAACATCGCGTTAGCTTCATTAAAACTTGCTTAACCTCATCTCCCTTGCAAAAAACTCTTTTGTGTTTTCGTAAACAAATTATTTTATCCGTATTTATAATTTGACGCTATAGTGAATCAGCTAATCCTGCTGAATGTGCACTGAATAGAAATGCCAGACCCAACATTGCCTGGGCTGATGCTTGTATTGGTGTGAAATGGTGTATGGAATTGAATTGGCATGTACCAATTTGGCCATTCCCCAGCCATTATGACGACACCTGAGCAGGAAATTCTTACATACGTGAATCTCATAAGTTCTAGCTGGCAAGTCTCAACGATCTAAGAATTAATACAGTAAATATAAGTGTTATCATGTATCTGTGTTCTGCTGCTGGTAAATCATATCACCATATAGCAATATATATCTGGTCGACACTCAATGCTCAAAATACAAGCTAGATTCATAACATCTTCCTGAAGTGGGAATTTCCAGTCGCTTATCCACATTGTTAACCCTGTCTGTTATGGGCGATTTAGGGTGTACCATAGCCCGGGGGGCGGAAAGTGTGTCTCTATGTATTTTCGCTATCCAAAAGGCCAGTGTGAAGCGTGTATATATCAATGCATTGAAAATCAATCACTGATATGATTTGCTACAGAGCTAGGTGCATCTGATCTGACCTCGACATTTTGCGTCAGGCGAGTTAAGTATTTAGGTGACGTGTCACTCGCTCTTCAAATAACACTTGTAAAGATCTAAAGCGAAGTAAGAATTGCATTGTGAAATTCAAATAAAGCATTGACTTGATGGGCCGCGAAGTCCGTATCCCTTAAACTACAATTTCAAGCATCAAACAAGCTCTACAATTATATGCTGCAGCTTTAAGCGGTGACCTGTATATATTCGTTCACATACATCTATATATAAGATAAAGAAGGAAAAGCATTATCAGCTGTTGCAATGTATATATTTGTTATCCGGTGTGGGTCAGCGACTTTAGAATGAGGTCGCCCGATTACTGTCGCAGTCCGACCTCGCTGACCAAGCTGACGAAGAGCAGAATGGCAAACCTCGAAGAAAAACCTTGTTTCATTGGTTGATTTTCAATACATTGAAATCACACCTTCAATACATTGAAATTATATTTTCAATACATTGAAATTACATTTTCAATACATTGAAATTATATTTTCAATACATTGAAATTACATTTTCAATACATTGAAATTGGGGCATGTTTATGGCGGGGATGGCCTACCATACATATCCACGTGAATATGAATCTTTGACTGCCTATGCAAAAAATAATCCCTTATTGGATTTGCCTATTATATGCAACTGTCAAAAGCCACACGGATCTTCTGTAGTTCATCAGATGAATGCTTTCATAGAGTTATACTTGAATTCAGTATTATTCAGTATTCATACAAGGGATATCATTCATGGGATGTTTCTTTGTTTATAAAGTTGCTCGAATTTCTCATTAATAATATCTATGTGAAATTTAGCAATACAATATATCAACAGCATATAGGTATTCCAATAGGTACTAATTGTGTACCCTTTTGGCTGGCCTATATCTGTTCTCTTATGAATGCAACTATATGCAGACGCTTTCAAAAACAGATTATTTCAAAGCCCGTTCATTTTCATTCACCAAACGCTATGTAGACGATCGTCTTGCTGTGGATAAACGCTCTATAAATGACGCACTGAAGGATATATATCCACCTTCACTGGATTTGAAGGAAACTACAGGTGACCCTAGCGGTACATCTTATTTAGACCTATATTTCTACAAAAATGAAGCGGGCCTTCTCTCTCGTCGACTCTACGACAAAAGAGATGATTACAATTTCGACATCGTAAACTATCCCTATCTGGACAGTAATATATCAGAGGGACCTGCATATGGCGTATACATATCTCACCTAGTAGCATTTGCTAGATCCGGCGTTAAATGTGACTATTTTAATCAACGTCACGTAACATCATTGCAGAAACTTGTAAACAGAGCTATATCATCAAGCGCCTCCACTCGAATTTTCTCAAATTTGGCCATACATATCGCATGCTGATAGCAAAATACGAGCGTAGCTTGCAAAGATCTATGGTGGTGCGTTTCCTAACTTGTGTCTAATTCCGCTTGGGCTCATGTATTTCAAGATCCTCATAGTGTTCATATGAACAGTCATAAACCAAAGGGTGACTGACATACATCATATTCCAGATAACGACTTTATTACGTATATCACATGGATTACGAATACTGATCAGCGATACGGATTTGATATTTCTGGAACATCTTAATGACACCATTGAAAACTGTTGACCGCTTCTGTCTTGCAGAAAATTAGCGTAGTTTTATGTATAGTATAATTTATCCTTTTAATTTGGTGCTAATGTTATTATATGGATTAGGTCTTTGGATTATCGACTGAAAAACTGAATGCTCCTTTTTCGGAAACCGTTTCAAAATTTTTCGAAACACAATCATTTCCAAAACACCCACTCCTCATTCATCTCAAGTTACACATTTCATCGAAAATGCATGAGTTAATAATAATATCCACTTACGTTTAAGGACGAGGCCCGTTCGCAGGAAATTCGGACACCCTCTTAGTTTTTTCTTAATTACATCGCAACTAAGGAATTGCACCAGGTATATTATATTTGTGTCGAGAGCTACGGATTCAGGTAATTATTTTGATTAAACCGTTCACATTTGAAGCTAGAAATAAAGTTGAAATATCCAAGTTTAATCGAAGCAATTCTAAAAAAAAGGCCTTCGGTTTAAGTTGCTAATAATTTATAGGTTTTTCTCAAAAATGTTTGGAAACTGGATATGCCCACTGCGGACATTTAAAAGCCTCCACAACCATCTCTCGGAATTTCTAATTCGTCACATAACATAGCTAGTTTATTTACTTTCAAAGTTACGTAATCGAAATAATTGGGTAATTGGCAGCAACAATACATTGTCGAAGATAGTGACAAAGTAGAACAATCTAGTCGCAGTGACGAGGGATGACATCATTCCACAAATTAAATGTATTGGCTTTTTGTTATTTCAGTCTCAGATTTCGGACCCACTTTCCATTTGAAATGATACCATATGCGTCACTGATGCATGACGCAGCCTTAAATCCCCTGATTATCGGGTACTATAATACAATTCACCTGGAGACGAAATGGCGGAGTGGTCATCACTGTCGATCCGTACAAAGTGTTCTGTGAATCCTATTCGGTACATGGAATGCTCAATGACTGTGTGTTTGGCACGATCATTGCACCTGCATTCGAAAGAATAACTAAACGTTGGTAAATGACAAAGAAATGACTCCGTTAGATCGAAACCAATACAAACATTGTACCCAGCCAATTTTGCTTTTTTCTTCTGTTAAAGATGTTACGCTCTTCTGATCGGTATAATAAAATCAGCCAGAAAAATAAAATGACCTTCTCAACATACCTAAAAATCTGCGTTATCATGATCGAGTGAAATAGCACCACAATACAATTGCATTACTAAAATCCGTGCTCCTAACAATCTCGGTATGTAAGCCTAATAAATAATATATAGTACAATAGGGTGAATATCAAATTGTTGAGATATGCAAGAGGTGGAAAAAACTGACGACGTCTGGCGACTAAAAAGAAAACATACATGTATGACTCCACAGGAAAGCCTTCGTCGACAACTCACATTCAGACTACAATACGGAGGACTTTAAGACGTAACCTTGGGTATCTTAGCCGAGGGTTTATTGCAGGTGATCATGTGGAGACCATGAAGTGCCCCTAGTTCCGGCTTAAGCCGAATTAGATACGCTAGCTCGGAAGCCGTGATGGCAGATCAGCTCAAATAAATTTGACGTCCCGCGGAGAGTTGTGATATTTTTCATAATTCTACGTCTGATGAACAAATGTGTGTTGGCGGAGTTGAAAATTTAAGTTTGAAGTCAGACGATTAACCGAATTGAGTAGCCATAATAACTATAATTGTGATTTTAAAATTTAATAGCGCGTCAAATACGACTGTTGACAAGTTCAACACATTCCATCCGTCGTTTTACTTTATCTGAACAATAACTCGTTTATTTATTCAGATTATGATGAGAAGACGTACCAGTATTATTTTTGACCATTTCATGCCTTTGCAGTTGTATTAGCTAAATACAGGCGCCTAGTCCATCATTCAATATTCAGCCGTCGTCCATTAGAGAATGTTGTTGCAAGATAAGACTGTGTATAACAAATAAATCAGTTCTGATTATACAAGCTTACGATGTGAGGTATCATTATAGATGACCATGGTTATTGTTCCATACGCCACTATCGCATTAGAGCCACTCAACTGTATGAGAATATTATCACTTTAGTCAACACAAAACGGGCGGAATATGGCTAATGGGTGATTCATTGTTCCCTTGTTGGAAACAAATGGAATAAGAAATGGTTTCGTGTCAGTACTTGTCAGACAAATAGCATTAGGCCGCTCGCAGGCTGGCCTTGTTAGGAATGACAAGTCTAGTCTTCAATAAATGCCCGGATTTAGCGGCAAGCTAAAGCTGACTACTTGATCTTTTCCCCCGATAATACACCGAAGGTCGAAAAGCAGAAGACTATAACAGTTGAACTCTTGACATACTATTGATAGCAGCATTTGCTGTATCATATAATCGATTTCCCTTCATCCGTAGGCCTGTACATTTTATCAGAAGATCGGTCAAGGGGGCAGGTCAATTGAAATCTCCACTGTTTCAGCAGCTTCAGATCACCGATAGACAAACTTCTATCGGAAGTTGCTGCTTCACGATGTAGGCCGACCGTCGAAGTATGAAACTTCGATGGTGACATTTGGAATACTGAATTATTAAACTAGGAGATACATGCAAACATGTGGTAACATATGTTCATTCCATCAAAACTGCACCCGTCATACTAATGCCAAATATCACCAAGATGCCATTAAGTTTGTGCAGTTCAGAGTTAAAAAAATGCATTATCAAGGTTCAGTATTTAGATTCACAGGGCTGACTGTGTGGATGCTGTCATTTGACCAGTTTGTATCTCTGATCAATGAACGTAAGTATCATTGGCCTATACCCAGACATATCCAAGTTTCGTTTCCGATAAACCTTCTTGTAGCAAAGCTGCTCTTTTCAGCTGTTTTTTTTTATGTTATTTCCAAAATACTTCAGCCGACAGTTGAATGGCAATTATCTCAGATGACATGTGGAATCGATGATACATACTGAACGCAGAGTGATTCTGCACTGTTCGCTTCTGTGCTGAATTCCGAAACAGATCAGAGCAGCCAGTATGGCACGCTGGGGAAGAAAAGTTATTGATTGCTGTTATGCATGAGAATCAGGAAACATTGGTAATAAACAGACTTTGAAATATTGGCACTCGGCAACACCCAAATCCAAGATACTTCACTGACCCCCCGTCCCCCCCCCCCACACACATTCCGATGAGGGAAGTTTTACAAACACATTGGCATTACCTCTCCACATCAATATTGATGCAACTAATTCTAATCAAATTACAATTCAAACCGCTCATCGCCCCCTTGTACAGCGTCTAAATTCCGATACATACGGCGTAAATTCTGCTGTAATATTATGTTATTCCGTGTGCTGGGTGCCCGAAAATCTCCAAATGAGAAACTTTGTAACCGCACCAGAGTACACCGTAAAGAAATAAATATACTCTCCACTCAGACATCTCCATATAAGTAAAGACATAGGGAAATGTGCCAAAGCTTTGGGTGTTAAGTTCAAAATCATTTCAATTTATATTTTTATAATGTATTTTTTATATCTCTTAATACATGCGATCTTAATACTGAATTTTAATCCGTTAAAAATAAAGTTGATCGTTTCATTGTGAGAAATAACACCTTTATCGGAAATAAAAATCGTTCACTGGGGACCCCTGGTTACACTGTTGCAGATATTAAATCTAAATAGACTAGCGACCAGGCCCGTTATTTTCAAACTTTAATCACCCATACAGAAAGATGCAGCGTGGGTATTTCTTATTCTTTTTAGTGTTAGGAAGGCATTTTTGCATTTTGTCCTCTGACACCTGTGTGCGGTCGTCATGGAGACAACAATACAAATAAGTCCATACACATCTTCATGGTTTTTACATGAATACGCACGGTCGACATACATTATGCAGCAATTGCTGGTTGGCATACCTTATTCTGTGGATATAAAATTGAAAATTCATTTGGATGAATGGACATCTTATCTGCGAAAAACTAGTTTGTGTTTCTTTATATTTTATTGCATTCCCATAATGTCTTATATACGTAGGAATCATTGAGATTGGCGGTGGCCTACAGAATGTAGACTGCATTTACTTTGCGTCAAAGCACGTCAAATTAATCACACTGTGTAACACTTGAAGTCACATATTGTGCGCTCCTAGCAAACATAGTTAAGATGAACGCATCTATTTCAAACAATCCGTCAGGCGAAAAATGTCATTGTGATGTAACATCATTATTGATTCTTATTTTACATGTGTTACTACTGTTACAAGGCATATATTAAATTATCTATGTCTAACTCCATGGCATATCCACCATTTCAGAAGATGGGGAACAGGAGTACATGGAGTGCTTGTGAATTTTGGTGTTTTTCTTCACATTCTACTCCAAAGTGCACAAAATTAATGCATAGTCTATAAGGATAATCTAAAAGAAAATGTGAAAAACTCGATCTAATTGTTTTGCTCTATATATGACGGCATTGTGACGTTATTACAGCAAACATTGGAAATTTGTATTTCAGAATAAAATTACTGCAATATATGTAGTGTGGAAGGTTTTATCTTTGTACTCGAAAGAGTAGCAAAGATTTCCAGGAGCTATGTCGCGACCTCCGATCAGACTGTGATACAGCCCAGTCTCCCAGATCAGATACAAGTATTTTTTTTTTCTGGCGAATTTGAAACTTTAATGTCAGTTGATTTCTTGATAATGAGCAAATTAGGGCTCAACCCAAACTAATTATCGTAAGTTGACTGTTACAATCTTGTCAACATAGTTTGATGGAAACAAATGCTCGTAATATGACGCATTTTTGTTTTGAAAAGGCGCAAACCGGTTAACAGTACATAGATTTATCTCATATTCTATCCACATTTGCGTCCTGTTAGCTTATTCATATAGTATTACAAAAAACTAAGTTACGGTAGAGGTGGTATTTGAAAAAAAATAATTTCTTTTTAAAAATTATTTATAAAAACTGTTCATCGTATTGCCAGAAGACAACTTCAACAAAAATATGTTGTAAAATCTTGTATGTAAATCGAATTTTAAAGTAAATGGAAGAAATTACCAATTACTGTATAGCTTTAGAGAAATAAACGGGTTCTAGTTACTCTCCGAACGCGAGAAGTCAGTAATTTAGTTTCGCTCCTATGTGACGAACTAAAACGATATGATTATTTTCAGATTCAAAAGTAGACCGTTTAGAATTGGAATTTTAAATGTATTATTTTAACGAGAAGTATTTCACCTCACAAATGTGGAGTACTATTCAAAAACGCGGATGCCCCGACCAGTCAGTCGAATTCGTTACCACTTAAATAGATTCCATGAATGAAGCGCGTGGAGCAAGTAGCTTAATTGTATCAAAAATTAAGAAATCCATTTACGAGTTTTTGATGTCTTTCAAGTTTCAACGAATTGTTTGTTGACGACGAATGACCTTGACCATGACCTTTTGACCACAATCTTGCTTCATGACTCAACGCTCCGCTAATGCATCTTGAGATTTTGCTCCACGGTTACCTTGGCCTTCCTACCTCAGGTTTTTTGTTTGCAATAAGCTTGAGGTATTCCTGAAGTTTGAGCAATCGACATCTCTGAACTGGAGTTACAGCACAATCTTTTTAACGATTTGCTTATTTTTAATGATTTCCTGATTTATGGGTCACAATGACCGTGACCTTTGTCTTTAATGTTGATATGCCACTCATTGTATTTCCTCAGATATCCACCCACAACTAATTTTGGATCTCAGTGACCTTGGCCTTTGGCATATTGACTTCGATTTTGGTGTACGACATCTACATGACTCCAGAGCTAACCTTAAGGAACTAAATAACGTCACGGTAGCAATAAAAGCTACAATAATAACGTGGCTGGGATACAAATCATGACCGGGATCAGTTGTTGGTTCAAGTTGTTATGAAAATATGTCAGTAATCAATGATTACAAATATTCTCCATACTGAAGCCATGTGAAAGAGAGACCTAAGAATCACAGATTTAAATGGGGAGTCACATGTCAGTATACCCATCGGTCCATCGGCGCGTATACATTGTCCAAGAACTAAAGTGGGAAAGGCTGAGTGGGAAGAAGTCTTATCAAACTGATGACAGGTGACCACATTCCAGATTAATCAACATTTGTGTTTCAATCCTTATTCCAATAACATTCCGTCGCAGTGCTATACGCGAGGCTTGCGAGCCTATCCCAGAGGGGTCATGAGTCAGGGAATTTCGCGACCATAATACGATCTAATATCCACAGAAATGATGCGCTCATACCAACCCAGTTGAAGACTGACGATGAAATGGCCGGTTATTTGATGTACATTGTATGATTCGACATGATCGGATCTTCCAAGAAAATACCGGTAACTTCCCGAGAGACAGAAAGGGTTCAGTGCTATCTGACAAGGTTATACGAAAGAAATAAGAAGCATAAACATGGCTAATTTTGCATTTCCGTCGACCGAGATATCATGCAGAGATGGTCACACGCACGTATTATGGAATATGCCTCCAGATATGAATGGTAAGAGGAGAAATTTAGAGTACACAGTTTGGTGCGATAGACGACAAACGGCCTCCTATGGCTGTCTTGATGGAAACATAGCTTATTTGTTTCAATTCTAACGTCCCTTTCTTTCGCAAATAATTTTTTTATTTTCTTTGTTTTGTGTTATGATCAGACGATATCTCCTGAATCCGGACTTGAGTTAATAGACCACAACTATTGATTGCTTTTGCCATCAAACCGAAACAAATATTCCTATTAAGGAAGATCAGCTCACTTCGGAGAAAAAATAAATTCTTTATATAATATTTACAGTTAAACATTTTCCTGATCGTTTGGTTCTTCGGCTGCTACAACTGAAATGTCTAAACGTGATTCCAAGACAGGCCTCTCTCATCTTCATAATATCCTCGGATTTATTCTGGAGAAGTCACAATAGCGAACACAAGTCATTCGGCCTTGAGTGACCTAATATGCTTGAGTCAACACGAGCAGAAACACACGCCTGGTTCATCTAACAGTTTGAGTTGACGGACCGAGATTGTATTGGGGATCGATCTGATGACCATTCCTTGATTTAATATCACCGCCTACGTATTCATCACCGCCTACGTATTCACCACCGCCTACGTATTCATCACCGCCTACGTATTCATTGGGATGATCAGTATAAGATGTAAAAGAAAGCCAGTTCAGCATTGTTAATTAAGTAACTTTGTAAGTGCTTATCAAGTCACAGTAAATATTGAGACGTGCCTCTGCGTTATCTGGTTTTTACTCAATGCAAATCTTTGTATTTATAGTTTAGAGAATTTCATTAAGTTACCCAATTGCTTCAGATTCTACGATAATCCTTATATTTGTATCTGATTTATTTAATCTCTATTGTAGACATATTGAAGTCCGTAACTACATTTTGTTGGTTTCGCCGTTCAAGAAGATATATCTTGTATTACAGGATGATTAAACAAATTATTATCCCTCAACCTAAATCGTAGCATTTCCATTGGTCAGTTTACTAGGGTGTAAAAATCCGTACACCCGGATCTTTCCAAGTCAGCGCCCGACCGGTCTGACCGATCACGTGACCAATCACCTTAATGCTGTATACCAATCTAGCCCCAGAACTCACTTTAGCTGCGAAAACTGACCTCTGGCCTAGTGGATTTCTGGGAGCAGAAACGGAAACGTCGCACTTGTTTGTTTACTTTCTTATTTATTCTACTTTTTATATGTTTTGTACTCTGTCCCAAATGGGATGCTCAGTGCAATAAAGAATCTTATCTTATCATGCACACAATTAATTTTCGGCGGAACCAATCTCGCATTCGTCTATTTCCGTATTGGCGGAAATTAGCCCAGTTGCTGAGTTCTGGTGATAGATTGCTATTATTCAACTAAACATAGACATAGTTTTGTATAATTTGAATGAGTTATGTTCGTTTGGTTAAAATTAACTGAATTTCACAATAAAATGCACCCGGATCTCTCGATTATCAAAGGCACTATTTCTTAGCCGGCTCACTGCGTGATCGTCATACGCTCCCCACCAGTGGGGATTTGTGCGTTCTATGTGAGAGGCTTGTTCCGCCAATACGGAAATAGCCGAACGTGAGATTGGCTGTATACTGATCCCTGTTGAACGGTGTGGCCGAACGGTGCCTCTAACGGAAGGGCTCCCAGGGGATAAAAATTCACGATTCACGTGCGAAAGCAGACATGGCGGATCTCCACTTCAAGACTTCCAACTTAAATTTTCCACTATTTCTGGCGTGAGATACCATAATATTGACCAGAATACCATCATAATCCAAGTATTCTACTTCTCGCATGTCGAGAATATAAATATAACGAACATGAAGCGTTTTCTGGCTACGCGAAAATTATGCATAATCGCTACCGAACCAGGGTCGGCGAGTTGTGCGCTTTCAAAGATCATTTCCCGAAATCAACACACAATATTATACACAACCGTTAATATTTGATGAAAGGAAGTCTTGCTGCATCACGTTCAATCAATCTTTTAGACACACATACCTTGTAAATGGTTATATTTAGGGGCAAAATTGAACACTGTCACAGCTCGGCGTCCGTGTTGCGCGTCTACATTACTCGCGTAGACAACGCGTTTTGTCAAATTGGAGACCGGTTTCGTAAGTGGACAGACACATATTTGCTGAATTTCCATGGTAAAGTTTCAGAAAAATTGCCTTTTTAACTCTATAATTCGATATGTTAATTAAAAAATGCTTTCGGGATAATAAATTCGTTATTCAGGTTTTTCCCAGGGTGTATGAAAAGTTATGACCCTCCCTGAAACTCATACACCCTTCGGCTGACGCGTTTCATGGAGGGTCATAACTTTTCATACACCCTGGGAAAAACCTGAATAACTAATAATATCCACTTGTAATGTTTTTTGTTCATCTAAAGTTATAGACTTATTGCGTGTATGAATTTAATACATGAAAAGACACTTCATCTCTGTACTATATACCCCGAAGCAAAACTGTAATGCGTTTTATCCGCGACAAGTTTGAGATGAGAGCAGCATAAACAGAGATGGCATTTTGAATTTGACCGGCGAAATAATATTACATCTAGGCTAATATTCCGTCTCTGTATCACATGAAAAACCAAACCAAACACTATATTCCAAGATACTGGTTTTCCTCTCGCGCTGAAAACCAATATGATAACAATTACAAGCGTCTGGTCCGTCATTCATAATTTAGCCGTCGTCCATTAAAGAATATCTGCGTCCATAATCCAAAGACCTATTCCATATAACAATATCAGCACCAAATTCAAAAAGACAATCATAGTATACGTAAACATAGGCTAGTTTCCGTCAAGAGAGAAGCGGTCAACAGTTTTCAATGATGCCGACAAGACATCATGATGTTCCAAAAATATCAAATCCGTATCGCTGATCAGTATTCTTAATCCATAATAATCGTTGTAAAGTCGTCATCTAGAGAATGATGTCTCTCAGTCACGCTTTGAGTGTGACTGTTCATATGAGCACCATGAAAATTTTGAAGTACATGGGTTCATACGGCCCCTAGCCCCGGGTTAAGCGGAATTAGACACAAGTTATGAAACGTAACGCCATAGATCTTGCACGCTACGCTCGTATTTTGCTATCAGCATGCGATATGTATCGCCAAATTTGAGAAACTTTGAATGGAGACGCTTGGTGGTATAGCCCTGTTTTATAAGTTTCTGCAACAATGTTTTGTGACGTTGATTAAAATCGTCACATTTAACACAGGCTGTAGCAAATGCTACTAGGCGAGATATGTATACGCCATATGCAGGTCCCACTGGAATATTTCTGTCCAGAAAGGGATAGTTTACGATGTCGAAATTGTAATCATCTCTTTTGTCATAAAATCGACTGGAGAGAATGCCCGAATGCCCGCTTCATTTTTATAGAGATATAGATCTAAATATGATATGCCTGTAGGGCTATCTGTAGTTTCTTTCAAATCCAGTGAATGTGGATATATATCCTTCATTGCGTCATTTATATAGCGATCATCCACAAAGAGAAGATCGTCTATATACCGTTTGGTGAATGAGAAGGAACGGGCTTTGAATGGATCGGTTTTTGAAAGCGCCTGCATAGTCATATTCATAAGAGAACAGATATAGGTCAGCCAACAGGGGTGCACAATTAGTACCCATTGAAATACCTATATGCTGTTCATATATTGTTGCCAAATTTCACATAGATATTTTTAATGAGAAATTCAAGCAACTCTATAAACAAAGAAACATCCCATGAATGATATCTCTTGTATGTAGTAGAGCTAAAGAGTGCTTTATGGCTTCCGACATTAGTATATCTACGATCAGTTTTCTTGAACACAGATTAAATTAATGAACTTAGACGGTCAATAAGGTCCTGATGAGGGATTGTAGTATAGAGAGTCGAGAAATCCCATGTGGATACATGTCTGTACGGTATGTGACCTTTAGCATCAAGTTCTTCCGCAAGTCACTTCTATAGTTTGAGCATGACCCCTACTTTCCCTGGATGCATCCTTGGACCTAATATCAGTTGATTGCATTGCCTACTACGGTAATTCCCGTAATAATTCGATCACCGGAAGTGCAGCAGAAATGGCTTATATCTGGAAATATTCTTCATGGCATCAGCTACTAAGTGTCACATTTTGGCATTGTATGGCTTTTCTTCAATTTGAATGAAGAATGGGAATATTCTTCATGGCACCAGCTACTAAGTGTCACTTTTGTCA
Source organism: Hanleya hanleyi (assembly GCA_036873755.1). Classification (NCBI taxonomy): domain Eukaryota; kingdom Metazoa; phylum Mollusca; class Polyplacophora; order Lepidopleurida; family Hanleyidae; genus Hanleya; species Hanleya hanleyi. The sequence goes on from JAVTVY010050857.1 coordinate 88,356, forward strand.
TTGTATGGCTTTTCTTCAATTTGAATGAAGAATGGGAATGCTATTTTTTCTCTGTGAACATCCTGTGATTGAATTATTAGGGAATTACCGTAGCAGTATAGTCCGTGTGTTTCTCCTGAGAACAATAACGAAGAGGGGAAAGAGTCGTTCAATCATACACCAGATAAAAGTTCGATGTTTTTGGTTTGTCTATTTCAACTACTTAAACTCAAGATTCACATGGCGCCGGAACATTTGATGGAGCAATTTATCCCAAAAAATTTTTTTAATCCATTTTACAACACATATAAGGGAAGTGGGAAGAGGTGCCGTCATACTGACAGACCTACATGACTTCACAGTATAGTCTTCCGGTTAATCTATTCTAAATCACATACCAAGAATCTAACGATTCGTGATATTTGTTGTATCTCAGGTACGCTTTTATTGTACCTGTTCATGTGGCAACTTGGATGACATGACCACACGGCCCCTAGCACCGGCATAAGCGGTATTAGATACAAGTCTAGAGAGCTATGATGGAAATGCTCTGACAACTCGTATATTGGTAATTGGTGAGCTGTTTCGCTGTGACAACCGTACATTGGGGATTGGTAAGCTGTATCGTCGTCAGATAAAAATAACCGCATTTAACACAAAAGACTAGTCTGTAAAGCCCGATGTCGACCCAGCATCAACTTCCCACAAATGCCAACATATATCAAAGACCAGAAGGTCTGTACAGGGGGCGGGCCTCGGGGACGAAACGTCCACCAGCAGAATCTCGCCACATACAGGTAAAAATTACAACACATATAAGGGAAGTGGGAAGAGGTGCCGACATTCTGACAGAGCCACATGACTTCACAGTATGGTCTTCCGGTTAACCTATTCTAAATCACATACCAAGAATCTAACGATTCGTGATATATTTTGTATCTCATGTACGCTTTTATTGTACCTGTTCATGTGGCAACTTGGATGACATGACCACACGGCCCCTAGCACCGGCATAAGCGGTATTCGATACAAATCTAGAGAGCTAGTCCGTTCTTCCAGGGCATTTAATTGTATTTCACCTGACATACATCGGTTTTAAGAAATAAGGAAGAAAATAAAAGTGTAGGTGAAATATAGTAAAGAAACAATCCCAAGTGATGGCTTGTCTACCCTTTAAATATTTTCTTTTTGTTCAGATGAAAGCTTGTTCGATCACCGTATTCTCTGACAGTTTGACAGTTGACTGTTCAAGGCCAAGTTATCAGAACCAAACGATTAGTAGAGTAACATATATTGCTAGGCTGCCATCTATTTGGTTGTTTTCACTTGCCCAAACTCAGAGGTGTCATCGAATACAATACTGTCTTTCGATGCCCGTAAAATTGAGAATGGTTTGATCATATTGAGACCGACATAACTCATAGCAATTCAAAGAAATTGACTCGTCTTCAGTCGGACGAGAATCTCGTTAACTTGGGAAAATCGACCGAATATATGCTATAATTCAGTTAGTTGAAGTAGTGCACTGACTTCTCTTAGCTATGATTATAACTTGATAGTTATCGATGACCAAATGAGGGTAGCAGTATTAATTGTTTCCAGCACGGTCGTGTAATATATACACGACTTGGCCATATTAAGTTCTCTATGTTATTATAATTGGCAATATACGGTCAGGCCTTGGACATGGGTTCTAGACAGTAAACGTCTGGGGCAAAAATTGGATTATTGTCGCTTCGTGACTTCGATCAAATTATAGGAAAAAAATATCATTGAACGTCACAGTATTGTAATACTATTTCCTTATGTGATATTCGGCGAGGTCTTATTCGAGGTAACCAGCTAGTATATGCATCTTAGAATCATTCGAGTTAGTAACAAGTACGCCCAACTATGCGAAATTAGTATATTATAGAGCTTTAATACAATCTAATCTACGTTGTTTATCTGGTGAATAAAAGATTGCAAACTCTATTTTCTTAATATCTAGACGGTAATATAGATGAGTAGATGAGAAAATCTACCTTGCGTTTACGTTTGCCAGCGCCAATAATTTCTTTTCTCAGTTCTGCACATTTTTGTGTTTTATACGCAGAAAATATCTAAGTTTGATTATTTAAAAGCTAAGAGTGAAAATTTATATTTAAGAGGGCCAACGGACGTTTGATCTTGGATTTTTTTCTGGGTTTTTTTCCTATACACTTTATGAGGTAACACTGCATCGAAATATCACTTAAATATACACCAAAAAGCCATGATCAAGAAAAATCATTAAGCGTTCGTCAATGTTGTGTTACCACTTCTGACTGTGCGTTTTTGTAGCATAAGCCGTGGGTATTGTCATTTCATATCCAGCTATAGCAAGAGAAGTTCATGTAGTTGAATTGTGAAGATCTTCTGAAGCGTTTATATTAGGGACAATTAATTGTATCTTTGAAGAAATACTCACTGACATTTAACCCTATCTCACCTGAAGAGGCAACATTTTTCTCGTGCCCCGAAACTTTGTGAATGTAGCTTATTCTAACCTTCAGTATCTTGCCTGTCGTGTGCAAATACATGTTACGAAACGGGCATAACGATCGCAGCAGTATTTGCTACGCTACAGAAAAGACTCTGTCCATGAATGGGATGAGTGCGTCACTTCTCCCGGCAATAGCAAAGGAACAATCTTGTCGCAATATACTGCGCAGAAACCGAATACCAAAACCAGTCTAAACCTAAAATGCTCTTAGTCTGTATTGAAAATAAAAACATTATAACTTCTTTCATTTCTTACGTGTTTTGGATTTGCCCAGAAATGGTCTGGTCATTTTAAACCTACGGTCAAATATATCAAGGTACCTATGGTTCACGAGACATGTATGTCACCGTAAACGTTTTTCATCGTAATCTCGGACACGTTTTAATGAGACACGATTGAATAGTGGGTGTAACATGAGGGATTGATTGCAGCAATATATAGCAAAAATATATAGCTATTGGAGCACACTAGGCTCAAGGCACATACAATCATTGTGCATAGGTTAGAATTCTTTGTGTTCAAATCTTAAAGATCGTTTAAGTTCTATACAATTGCATCAAATGTTGAGTTACACAATATTAATGAAATGCTTCAAATAGATGGGTTATTTTACTCCCTTTCATTTTATCAAACTTGTCCAGCTTCGGAATAAAGTTTCTCCGTTGACATCTGTTTCATCGGTCTTCAGTTTTAGTGGAATAACCTTCAATACGCCTTTTGTATTTGAATTCCTAGACGATAGGTTCGTGTCGGCGACTCGACAGATACATTGATGCGTTACCCCCGGTCTGCATGTGTGGATAGGAATCTTCTTCTCCAGACAAGATGTACAGCATAGGGCACATTTTTACCCATTGGGTAAATATGCAATAAATTATCTCACTTTTCCAAGAAATGTCATGCATTCACTGATGATAAGTTAAGCAAATTTAAGTCAAAATTAGTCCAGTTATCACTGATTACAAATGTTCTCCATACTGAAGCCGCAGGAAAGATAGAGATAGTAAGAACCAAAGATTTAAGTGAAAAGTGACGGGTCAGCCTAGCCGTCGGTTAAGAATTAAACTGGGAATAGCGGATTAGGAGACGTCTTATCAAACTGATAACAGGTGACCACATTCCCGATTAATCAACATTTTTGTTTCAATCAGTATTCCAATAACATTCCATCGCAGTGCTACTCGCGAGGCTTGTGAGCCTATCCCAGAGGGACCACGACTCGGAATTTGGCGATCATTATACGATGTAATATCCACAGGAATAATGCACTCATACCAACCTGGACCGCCCCAGTCCAAGACTGGCGACGAAATGGCGGGTTCTTTGATGTACGTAATATGATTCAACATGATCGGATCTTCCAAGAAAATACCGGTAACTGCCTGAGAGACAGGAAAGGTTCACTGCTATCTGACAAGGCTATACGAGAGAATAAAAAACACAAACATGACTAATTGCGCATTTCCGTCGGCAGAGATATGATGCAAAGATGGCCACACGCACGTATTATGGAATATGCCTCTATTTGTGGACGGTTAGAGGTAGAAAGTACGAGTACACATTCTGGTGCGATAGATGACAAACGACCTCCCACGGCAGTCTTGATAGCATACATAGCGTACTTGTTACAAACGACCTCCCACGGCAGTCTTGATAGCATACATAGCGTATTTGTTACAAACGACCTCCCACGGCAGTCTTGATAGCATACATAGCGTACTTGTTTCATTTCTAAAGTCCCTTTCTTCTTGGGTTATCTTTATATTTTCTTTATTTTGTGCTATCAGAAGTTATCTCCTTGTTGATGTGAATCAATTAAGACATCTGAATTGAATCCGGACTACAGTTTATTATTATATGATAATTAGTTATTTCATTTTGTCATCAAACCGAATAAAGTATTCCTGTGAGGAAGATCAGCTAACTTCGGAGAAAAAAATCTAAATTCCTTCTATAATATTTACATTTGAACCCGGTACGAAATAATCTTGTGTCCTACATCTTCCTGATCGTTTGATTCTCCAGCTGCTACAAATGAATCAAATGAAATGTCTACGTGATTCCAAGACGGGCCTAGCTCATTTTCCATAATATCCTCCGATTTATTCTGGAGAAGACGCGAAAGCGACACAAGTCATTCGGCCTAAAGTGACCTAATATCCTTGAGTCAACACGAGAAGAAGCACCAGAAGATCCCACCCACGGTTCATACGCCTGGACCGTATAATGGTTTGAGTCGACGGACCGAGATTGTATTAGGGATCGATCTAATGACCATTCCTTGATTCACTATCACCGCCTACGTATTTCCGGGGATGATCAGAAGCCCAGTGCAGTATTGTCCATTTACGTAACTTTGTAAGACTTATCACGCCACAGCAAATATCGATACGTGCCGTTTTTGGTGAGGCTGGACCTCACCAGAAGCAAGGTCGTTGAAACAATCCACCATATTGACAGAAGTACTCTTACCCAAGCAAAACAAGTACTGAGAAACCTTAATTCGCAAGAAGTTCTAGCAAATCTCCAAAGTAAATTCGTCATAGTTCCAGCAGACAAAGCTCCAAATAATATAATATTCATATGTAAATATTACTATTACCAGGTGCTGATTAAATAATTGAGTGTAGACATATCATCATCAAATACGTCTACTTACTCCCAAACTTCATTTACTCTGGAAGATTTATTTAACAATCACAAAACGTTTCTCCGGGAAAGAGGTATTTATCTTCCAACCAATCATAACGACATACCGAAAGTATACTGGACTCCCAAAATGCATAAATCACCATACAAAGCTAGATTCATAGCTGGTTCTAGAAGCTGCACCACCAATCTTCTTTCAACCCTATTGCCGAGGGCCCTTCAGGAGATAAAAGCATTTTGGGAAAGGTACTGCGCCACTATTTCTAAAAACTCTGGCATTGAATGTATGTGGATATTGAAAAACTCAAAATGTCTTACGGAAGAACTTGATGCTAAAGGTCACATATCGTACAGATATGTATCCACATGGAATTTCTCGACTCTCTATACTACAATCCCTCATCAGGACCTTATTGACCGTCTAAGTTCATTAATAGTATCTGTGTTCAAGACAAAATCGTAGATATATTAATGTCGGGAGTCATAAAGCATTCTTTAGCTCTACTACATACAAGAGATATCATTCATGGGATGTTTCCTTGTTTATAGAGTTGCTTGAATTTCTCATTAAAAATATCTATGTGAAATTTGGCAACACAATATATCAGCAGCATATAGGTATTCCAATGAGTACTAATTGTGCACCCCTGTTGGCTGACCTGTATCTGTTCTCTTGAATATGACTATATGCAGGCGCTTTCAAAAACCGATCCATTCAAAGCCAGTTCCTTCTCATCCACCAAACGCTATATAGACGATCTTCTCGCTGTGGATAATCGCTATATAAATGACGCAGTGAAGGATATATATCCACCTTCTGATAGCCCTACAGGCACATCATCTTTAGATCTATATCTCTACAAAAATGAAGCGGGCATTCTCTCTCGTCGACTTTATGACAAAAGAGATGACTACAATTTCGACATCGTAAACTATCCCTTTCTGGACAGTAATATTCCAGTGGGACCTGCTTATGGCGTATACTTATCTCGCCTAGTAGCATTTGCTAGATCCTGTGTTAAATGTAACGATTTTAATCAACGTCACAAAACATTGTTGCAGAAACTTATAAAACAGGGGTATTCCACCAAGCGCCTCCACTCAAAGTTTCTCGAATTTGGCGATACATATCGCATGCTGATAGCAAAATACGAGCGTAGCGTGCATGATATATGGCGTTACGTTTCGTAACTTGTGTCTAATTCCGCTTAACCCGGGGCTAGGGGCCGTATGAACCGATGTACTTCAAGATCCTCATGGTGCTCATATGAACAGGCACAATCAAAGCGTGACTGAGATACATCAATCTCTAGATAACGACTTTATAACGATTATTATGAATTAAGAATAGTGATCCGCGATACGGATTTTATATTTTTGGAACATCATGATGTCTTGTCGGCATCATTGAAAACTGTTGACCGCTTCTCTCTTGCAGGAAACTAGCCTATGTTTATGTATACTATGATTGTCTTTTTGAATTTGGTGCTAATACTGTTATATGGATATGGAATAGGTCTTTGGATTATGGGCGCGGATATTCTTTAATGGACGACGGCTGAATTATGAATGACGGACTAGACGCTTGTATTTTGAATATCGCTCCAATTTATCTGGTTTCCACTCAAAGCAAATCTCTGTACCGTATTTATAGTTTGAAGACTTTCATTTAGTAACCCATTTGCTTCAGATTCTATGATAATTCTTATACTTGTGTCTGATTTATTTCATCTCTATTGTAGACATATTGAAGTCCATGCCTACGTTTTGTTGGTTTCGTCGTTCAAGCTGATAAATCTTGTACTATACTGTGTTTTTAGTTCATCTAAAGTTATAAACTTATTGTGTATATGAAACCAATACATGAAAGGGCACTTCATCTCTGTACTATATCCACCCATGATATGTTTTATGTATGGACAAAAATATACATGCAATGTGTATATAACAATGTCGCTCGTGAAAGACACTCAGTGTGTGTAAATTGAGATAAATTAAGAAAACTTCTGGCGGATACTTTTTGTATTCCCCCTGTATAGTAACATAACTTACAACTCATCAATAGCTAACCAAACTATGATTAATCTGTATGAATGTTTGCCACTGGCGTATAATAATTTATAGGATTACCCAATCTGTATGTGTGGGTATCAGTCATGACATAGTTTGTTTTTCCAATCTGTTGCGTTATACATGGAATCTTACTTGTACACTATAACGATATATCAACATTGCTTCCTTGACATTACTGATACATTTCAACGATTGCAAATATTGAGAGACACCATTGAACACTACAGTGGCCTCCATGTTATTTCGACAGTATACACAATACTTGAAAAGTACATGTACAAAGTAAGTGGTTTCTATTCATGATTTTTTTTAGTTTGTTTCCATAGTACGTAAAACTGTAATGAGTTTTGAATTTGACCGGCGAAATAATAGTACATCTAGGTAAATATTCCGTCTCTGTATCACATGAAAAACCAATGCTCTGAAATACAATATGAAAACAAGTCTCTTCAATAGTTTGAGCTCGATTCATCGTTAGACCCAATATCAGTTGATTGTATCATGGATCATGCACTGATCCATGATTGTATGGCCTACGAACAGTATAGTTCCTGTGTTTCTCCTGAGAACAATAACGAAGAGGGGAAAGAGTTGTTCAAAAATACACCTGATGAACGTTCGATGATTTTTTGGTTTCTCTATTTCACAAAGAGATATATTACACTACCTCAACTCAAGATCCCCATGGTGCAGGAACATTTGGTGAAGCAATTTGTCCAAGAAAAAATTAATGATGTGTGTTTTTATCCATTTTAGACGGTTTACACAGGGTATTTAATTGTATTGTACCAGACATATATCGATTTTAATAAATAATGAAGAAACAGAAGTGTAGGGGCAATATAGTACAGAATCAATCCCAAATGATTTTTGATCGCTTGTCTACCCTTTAAATGTTTTCTTTTTGTTCAGATGAAAGCTTGTTCGATCACCGTATTCTCTGACAGTTTGTCAGTTGGTTGGTTAAAACCAAGTTAACGATTAGTAGAGTATCATAATGCTAGGCAGCCATCTATTTGATTGTTTCCACTAGCTCAAACTCAGCGGTGTCATCGTATACAAGATTGTCTTTGGATGCCCGTAAAATTGAGAATGGTTCGATCATCCCGGTGTATATTGAGACCGATATAACACATGGCAATTCAAAGAAATTGACTCGTCTGCTGCCAGACGACAATCTCATTACCTTGGGGAAATTGCCCGAAAATATGCTATAATTCAGTTAGTTGAAGTAGACCATTGATTTCTCTCCAGTTATGATTATAACTTGATAGTTATCGATGACCAAATGAGGGTAGCGGTATTAATTGTTTCCAGCACGGTCGTGTAGTGTATACACGACTTGGCCATATTAAGTCTTTTATGTTATTATAATTGGCAATATACGACAGGCTTTGAATATGGGTTCTAGACAGTAAACGTCTGGGGCAAAAATTGGATTATTGTCGGTTCGTTACTTCGATCAAATTATAGGAAAAAATCATCATTGAATGCCATAATGTTGTAATAATATTTCCTTATGTAACATTCGGCGAAGTCTTTTTCCAGTTAGTTAGAAGTACGCCCAACTATGCGAAATTAGTTAATTATAGAACTTAAATACGAGCTAATCTAATTCGGTTGTTTGCCAGTGCCAATAATTTCTTTCTTCGGTTCTGACCATTTCTGTGTTTTATATGCAGCAAATACTACATAATAAAAGCGCTCATTATGTAAAGCTCAGTCTGAAGTGACGTAAAACAACGTCAACGGAAGTTTGAAATTGAATTTTTGCCTGTCATTGTCCTATGCATGTTAGCAGGGATATACTACTATATCTAAAATATGACTGCTTTAACCAAAATATAATCCAATGTTTTCAATATCACCATATCTGCAGTAACACTGCATCGATATATCTCTTAGATATATATGAAAAATCATGAGCAAGAAAAATCACCAAGCGTTCGTCTACATTGTGTTACGTCAATTCTGATGGTGCGTTTTTTTAGCGTGGGCCGTGGGTATTCTCCCTTCATATCCAACTATAACAAGAGAAGTTCATGCAGTTAGATTGTGAAGATCTTCTGAAGCGTTTATATCAGTGACAGGTGTACATTTTTGGCCTAACAAACGCAACATTTTCTGGAAAACAGCTCATGTTCTTTCATCTTTTTTGAAATCAATAAATGCGAATGATTTATGAATCACGAATGTCATTCAAAAGCAACAATATATTAAATAAAATGCATATGGTCGTGTTTTAGATTATGTAGATAATGAATGCTCTCATTTATGCCCAAATGTTCATCCAGATTTAACAGGAAGATATGTATACCGGGCATACACATACATGTACTTTGGATTTAGTAAAAAGGTAGGGTAGAAATTTAAAAAAAAACCTGAATCGACGGATAGATGTATAAAGCAATCTAGTTTATATCGACAGATTATATTATATCTGAAGCGTGGATGTTTTGTGTGTCAACTTATAGTGTCCAATATAAACGTTTTTACAATATTATCGCACTCAATTTAGTTTTTCCTATAATTTGATCGAGGTCATGCACGTTATGGCAATAATTTGCAATAAGTTTGCCCCAGACGTTGACTCTCTAGGATTCCTGTCCAAAGCCTGCCCATATACTGCCATTGATCATAACATAAAGCCGTCGTTTTATGTTTCACAACCGTGCTGGAAACAATTAATACCGCTACCTTAATCTGGTTATCAGATGACTTGAACGGAATAGAACGGTTTCAGAACTTGTCATTGATATCCAATATTGTTTGGATTATCCGGAGATATCATATTTGGTTAAAACGGTTATTATATATATCAGTTGGAGGTGTGGAGTAGCCTATGGACGGCCACCAATTCCATTGCATTCACTCAGTCCGGTGTATCTTCAGATATTTCTTAGAATGCACAGTAACATTAGGAGTATTACTGATACCGGAAATATCAATTATAAGGAAGTTGACTCTACTGCTAGACAAGAATCTAGTACATAGGTTTTACTTAGCTGTGTATATTGATCATTTATTAAACGTAACATATATAGGTGGTGGACTAAGATGCCTGCGTACTGACATAATGTCATAGGCCAATATTCTTCGTGCATATCTATACTCACACCACATGGACCGGCAATGATCCATACGATGATTTGTATCTCAACCACGCTTTTATTGTAGATGTTCATGTTGATATCTTGAAGGACATGCCTACATAGCACCGGCGTGAGCGGTATTAGATACAAATATCCTAGAGCAGTGATATATTAGCCCCCATCAACTCATCTGATAACCAGATTAAGGCAGCGGTATCAATTGTTTCCAGCATGGTTGTGAAAACATAAAACACGACTTGACCATACAACGGCTTAATGGCAGTACATGGACAGACATTGGACAGGAGTCCAAGAGAGTCAACGTCTGGGATAAACTTATTGTCACAACGTGCATGACCTCGATCAAATTATAGGAAAAAGTAAACTGAGTGCCATAATATTGTAAAAATATTTCCTTATGTGATAATTGGCTTATTTTGAGTGGCCCGTTTAGGTTTTTTGACATCTTAATTGACGTCATTCAGGTTGGTGAAATGGAAGTTCATCTATCTGTGCCAAATTATTTTACTATATAATTTTGATCGGAGTTAATCTACGTTAGTTGTCTAGTGAATAATAGATTGAAAGCTCTATTTTTTTTTACCTCGGAAGATAAATATATATAGATTTTATAAATATATGAAAAAATCAATAAGCTGTTTCTGTTTATAAATGAATTAATGCATATGTTCTTCTTGAAGACTAAGTGGGTAATTAATATTCTCATTGTAAAATGAAATTCATCTCAGCAGAAATCAATAAACTGAGAATGGTTCGTGAGTTAGTCTGACCGAATTCTGCAAACCAACAATTAATGCATATATGTTCGTACTGAAGACTATGTGAGTAATTAATATTCTCATTGTAAGAAGTTTATATCCTGGGCATAGAAGGAAATATACTGGACAGATGTGATTATGAATTAGTGACAAAATACTGACTAGAAAGTCGCTTTTTAGTTGTTAAATATACGAAATTTCAAATACAAAGCTGAGGTCGTACATGTAGATTACGCAATCGATTGATAGATAAATAAATGAAACAATTCAGTTTTCATCGACAGTTTACATTATACATGAATCGCGGTCTTTTCTGGTCTATGCTTAGTGTCCAATATACCTCAATATGAACGTGTGTGGATTCCAAGAGAACGGCTGTCATAGAAGAGCACGGAGTATATTCCCCTTATTCCTTGCCTGTTCAATAACTTAATACAACGACTGACTTCAAATTGGGAATATGGTAGGGGTAATATCAATAACAGTTAAGTGCCTATAGCTGGCAATGGTTTTCAACATGACTAGAGATTGAAGATAAATGTAGCTGCTTCAGTCCTGTTGGTTACTGAAGTGGCAAATGCAGATCGATTTGAAACAGACTTGATTTGAGTTAGGCTGGTATTATCTACTATGAAGTCTGGGGTTTCAACTGGTTAAGTGACATTACACCCTCGTTACCAGGCCTTCCCTCCTCTTCTCTTCTACCATCGGGAGCCGGGGTAAAAGGCTTTGCCGAACGTATTAATCCATTCATGACGTTATGTACTCTGTCGGCCAATCAAGTGATTCGCTTTGCTTTGGTCATATGGGTCATGAGCTGACGTCATACTGCCCAAAGGCGTCGCTTGTCATTTCGGCCAATTTATGCATCACAAGACCGCTCCTTATGTGGCGGTTCGAATGATCACCATCTCACATAAATATGTAGGGAGTCTGCCATTAACATGTGCGCCTGACTGGTAGACCATGGTGTCGCGATGATGTAACAATACTGCCTGCGTGTATTTTAAATTTCAGCAAGGTATATCATGTAATTTGAGTCTTTTGTGGCCATCTCAGCTCTTCAGGTCACGAAACTCCCTGAATTTTAGATACTATTATTATTATTAGTGTCAGTTTGGCAAGCGTCAGATCCGACATTCAATATTCAGTCGTCTTCCATGAAATAATTTCCGCGTCAATAATCGAAAGACCTATTTCGTATGACAGTTATCCCCAATTCCAAATGTGTATGAAATAAAAATAATGACAAAACACAAGAGGGCAGTCAACAGTTTTCAATAATGTCAGCAAGACATGATGACGTTCTATACAAACATCCTGACCATTATTCGTGATCCAAATGAATGCCAAGTCGTATCCAGAGTATGTATCTCAGTCACGCTTTCATTTTGTCCTTTAATTTGAATATCATGGAGATGTAAAACACATGATAGTCAAACGGCCCCAAGCGTCGAGTTAAGTGGAATGAGACACAGGTTACGAAACGCAGCCCCAGAGATCTAGCACCCTACGATCGTATTTTGCCGTCAGTGTACGATATTTATCGGTAAATTTATCGGCGTTGATTAAACACGCCACGCCGCATGCAGATCCATCTGGAATATTGCTATCCAGAAAGGAGTAGTTAATTATGTCAAAATTGTAATAGTTTCTCGTGTCGTAGAGTCGACGTGAGAGAACGCGCTGATCATTCTTTTAAAGGTTTTGGTCCAGATATGAGGTTCCATCTGAGCTGTCAGTGGTTTCCTTCAGATCTAGTGAAGTGAGTAAATATCTTTCACAGCGTCGCTAATACAGGGATTATCCAATGCTAGGAGGCCGTCTATATAAGGTTTGGCGAATGAGGAAGAACGGGCGTTGGAATGGTTATATTTTGACAATTTCTGAATATAGACATGTTCATACGAGAACAGATAGAGGTCTGCCGAAAGTGGTGCACATTGTGTACCCATTTGGATATATTTTCGCTGTTAGTATTTGGTATATAGATATTGTTAATGAGGAACTCAAACAATTCTACAAAGAAAGAAACATCTCAAGAATGGTATTCTTCATGTGCTGTAGAACCGAAGAAAGCATTATGGCTTCTGACATTAACATACCAGTGACCAATTTTATGAATCACCGATATTATTAAAGAACTAAGGTGTTCAATAAGTTCTTGGTGAGGAATAGTGGTATGGAGAGTCGAGAAATCCCAAATAGATACACGTCTATACGGCACGTGTCCTTTTCTATCTAGTTCTTCCGTATGACTTTTTGAGTTTTTAAGTATCCACATGCTTTTCACATCTGAATTTATTGAAATGGCAGCACAATAATTCCCACAACATGATTTAACTGTTTGCAGGGCTCTTCTTAACAAAGTGGACAGACGTTTAGTTTACATCCTCTGGAACCAGCTATGATGTTTATGCATTTTGGAAGTTCAATACAATTTTGGCATATCGGTGTGAGTGGTAAGAATTATAATTACTCTTTAATTGAGAAACGCCTTCTGCCTGTAGACGATATTGTCAAAAGCAATTCCAGTGGAGGAGTAAGTCGATATAGAAGCATGTGGAATAGCTATCCTCCTTAACCAGCCCCTGAAAATAAAAATATTTACATATAAATATTATATTATTTGAGGCCTTGTGTGCTGGAACAATAACGAATTTACTTACTAAGGGCTTCTTGCACCATGCAGTCTCTCAATATTTGTTTTGCTTGGAAAGGTTATTTCTGTCGATGTAGCGGATTGTATCGACAACCCTACCTTTGGCAAGATCCAAACAGTCGACGAGTACTGCAGGCTCCACTTTTTCGTCCACTCAGTTTGTTAAGCTCAAACTTATATCAGTGAGAAATGCCTGAATTTCTCTAAATTTAGTTTGATTCTGCCGAGAATTTCATTGCTAATTGCGTAATGTAATGATTGGTTGTTGAACGGCAGTTTCGTACCTATTGTCGATGCTAAGGTCAGTCTATATTTTGGATGTCGGTATCGTATCTGTTGTCGGCGTTGATGTCAGTATATTTTATCGGTTTCATACCTATTGTCGAAGCTGATGTCCGTCTATATTTTGGACATCGGTTCCGCAGCTATTGTCGAAGCTGATGTCCGTCTATAATTTGAACATCGATTTAGTACCTATTGTCGACGTTGATGTCAGTCTATGTTTTGGAAATCGGTTTCTTACATATTTTAGACGCTAACGTGATTCTAAATTTGACTGCTTGACACGAGAAACGTTCTGCGAATATTGATATAGAAATTTGGTAAGAATACGGTTATCCAGCGACTGTCTGAAGCGAATTAGTTTATTCTTAGGATAAAAAAAGCTTGCCAGTCAAACTGACTAAGCTTATCCTGCAGACAAGTTCCAATAGTTTGGTCAATCAAACTGTGATATATAGATGTCAGATGCAACAGTCAGTAAACGACCGTTGTCCATAAAGAATGTTTGCGTTTGTGATTGAAATATTTGACCTCTGTACTAACTTCCAAATTCATGATGCTATCAATTAAACAGACACAAGAGAAGTTCTTGCGAGAGAAAGAGAGAGGGAAGCGATCAACAGTTTTCGAAAAAGACGAAAATGTCAGAATGCGCTCAAGATAACAGGTTCATACATGTGCTATATAGAGTTTCACCGTTCCAGTTACCCAGGGTTCAGTGTTCTCAGCCGATATTTATCAAATACTTTTTTCTTAGCTCCAAAGCTTAACAGACGACGCCAGAATTGAAGACTCTGTGCTCCGATTTCTCGAATGGTTGATTTATTCCAGTCGACCAGGAGTCTTGTTTCCAGCCAAGTCTGATATATCTACATCTCGTTTTGCAGACGAGCTGTCCCGGAGTTTCAAAGCTGATAAAGAAGGGCCAAATATATTCTCCGTATATCGATTTAATTCCAAAACGTGAAGTGGGGACGTCGGTACACGTCTACAGGAGTTAATCAGAGCCGCGAGATACATAAAGAAAAGACATTAGAAGACGGCGGTCAGTTTCTAAGTTATTCGTCCAGGACAGCGGGCGAACGGAAGGACATGGACGGGACAATCTCCATCTATTTCAGACCAAAGGGACTTCGTCGATCGATCTGTCGCGGTAATCGCATTTTCTTGGACGCGATTGGCTAACGCCAATTCGATAATTTCGCTGACAAGGCGCAGAGATGAGCTCAGTAATTTGTTTCATACAGATCGTACCCTGGAGTAAAATGTCATTGACTTCGCCCTTGGCTGCCTTCCCGCATCTAACGAGACACCGGGCCAAACGATCGATTCGTGTTTGATACAGAAAACACCATAACATCCCATGCCGGCGCTATGCGAGATTTGTCGCTAGCGTTCAGCCTGGCGTTTCACAGCGGCTGTTTCTTTTGACAACTAGTCAAGATATTTTAGTTCATTAGGCGAGAAATTACTCCGCTGCACGCTGGCATTCCACGAGTGTCATTTGGATACATTCCGACACTATCGTGCGTGATGGCCCTTGACTCGGTGTGATCGGAACATACAGTCCGCCATTCGCTTCGTGAATAAAACTCTTTGAGTTCTAAACGTATTCCTTGGATGACTTGTTCCTTGGCAGATCTAATCATGGAACTTCAAATGACACAACATCAAGTATTTATCAATCAGGTAATTATTGCAAATAGACCAATTGCAAGTTTTCGATCTGCATTATGTCCTGGGCTATTATATTAATGTTATACCAGGACATACTCTCTAATAGGGACGTTCGGAGATCTTTAATCGTAGGACATGTGAACGACGTCTTTGTCCGTTTAACGTCGCATCAATGTCAGGCAACCTGTAGTGCTACCACAAACTTCGTTCAAATGTCTCATATCGCGGCTTTGCAAAAAAAAAATCTGTAATTAAACGCAACATATAATGGTAGTGGAGAAAAGATGCCGGCCTGCTGACAAGAAGTCATATGATCTCAAAGTTCATGATTGCATATCTAATTACAAGCGTCTAGTCCGTCATTCATAATCCAGCCGTCGTCCATTAGAGAATATCCGCGTCCATAATCACAACAACAACAACGAAACGAAGAAATGATGTTACTGTCCCGAAGTTGAATATAGGTATTTCTAAAAAGACCGGTAAAAGTATCAGAATAAAATCATCCAATCAATCATCTCGCCCCTCATACGACTGAAGATTCCGATTTTGTGACGTTCCTGATTCACTTAAATGAAATGTTGAATGGAGAATGACTGGTCACATAATAATCACTGCTGGAATTAGTTACGGTTGACTTTGTGCTTTGTTTATCTATGACACAATAAGGCGATTTTATTTCGTCAATTTGGCTAGCCAATACAACACATGGCAATGTGACTAACGTCACAGGAACTACGAAGTAGGGTAGGCATTAGGACTCCAACATGCACTTACATCTTGGAAATTCTCCTGCCCCAAGTTGAAATCCTGGCTATTTTAAGATGGGCACAGCCCAAGTCAGAATCACCAGTGATTTTTATCAAAAATCACCAGAAATTCTCATCAAAAGTACATCAACTCAGAACTTGCTGGTAACGGTCCCCTAATGCACCTTCGTACAAAAAATCAAGGTTCTAATGTCAACGGTTCTCCTTATTTTGCCGACGAAAGGATTCGCATGGACTCACTCACTCACTCACTCACTCAATACCGGACAATTTGCAGATGGTATAGGAAGATCCATAATTATCGTCCACAATTTATTGGGTATCGCACAAATTCATAGTTTGATTGAAAATATGGTTACATTTTAAAAACATCTCAATCTGTCATATTGAGTTAATTTCATTTGCAATCTACTCATGGTTTTCACCGTGTAAAAATAAAGAAGAATAACCAATGATAAACAACAATGTAAATAAATCGTTAATCAAATACAATATAAATCTGCAGATGGCCACAGAATGAACTTCGTTGTATCTATGAGTAGATCCGAATTCCTCTTTGAGACAAGATTTGAAGAAGGACGGCGTGTAAAAATTTCTTTGATCTTTTTCATTATCAGGCTTTATGACTGGAGGCATTGGCGCTAACAAGCATGTATAGCACCGAAATTATATTTCCTCCGCATTCGGTCAATTTCGATAGCTGCAACAGACTATCTTCGCAAAAACGCCTCCGGGAACTCGGTGAAGCCAAAGTGTTATGGAATGCACAATCCCAGCAGTATTCGCTTGTTGCATGGATACTCACACATTTGCCTGGCAGGGGCAACACTCAGAACACAATACACGACACTTTCTTTTATGACTCAATATTTCTGAAATGGTGATGACGTCTGACATTATAAGAGTCAATATCGTATTCAGGATACAAAGTATTTGCTTCAAGGGATTTCATTATTTCACTGTAACCATTTTCGCAAACTCTTCACGGGATTTTTGCATTGTGAAGCAGAATTAATTTAATGCTGTGTTCTGGGGCTAACGCTGGTTAAAACCTGATTAGCTGTGAGTTAAATGGTGATAAAGGTTTGCCTTCTAGACATTGCAAATCTTGAGGCAGATCCGGAAATACGTGCAAGAAAAGAACAGATCAAAGCATCAAATAATTCAATACATTTACGGCATTAGTTTTCTCGTTCGAGAACCACAGGGCTATCTTTACAACTTCAAAACATCCCACGCCAGGTAGCAACAAACTGGATGTCACCAATTCTGGCATAGTTACGCTTTCTTGCATATCCCCGTTATTAACTGAAGTTAGCGGCCGTATGGCATGGAAAACATGAATATTTCGATGATCTCATTTAAAGCTTGAGTGAGAAAAATACACCTTGAATTTCATCTGATAATAGAATGCCTGTTATATATCATGTTTTGAAGAAGGGAGAGCTGTGCTGTATGATAACGACTTCTGTCAAACCATAATTCTCTCTCTCTCTCTCAAACTTCTTCCACACTCTCAAAACAATAGTGAACACACATTACTGTGTATCTCAATATATGTATACAGATACTGGGTGCACAAAACGTATTTTTCTTGGTTATCTCCTATGTTTGTCCCAGATAAAAGCATGCTGGTGTATAATCATTAACACAGGCTTCATTTCAAGCCCTTAGTTTCCATCTTTATTACATATAATATAAAAATAGTCGTAGAATCGTTCTGATTGATTTAAATTGTAACTCCTGGTGTTATATAAAGTTTGAAATCATGGAGAAGGCAATCTTTCCCTTCGTCCACGTTGATACACGATGCATACAATGCAACATCATGTGTTAGAACATTCATAAATGATTGATAGAACGATGAATACATCTATATAACCATATTTATTCCTTCCGATACAGTTTCGTCCCACAAGTGTTAAATTGCAGTCACGACGGAATATGATTTGTTTCATATTGGCACATTCGTGTAAACGTAAGCTTCATAAACCCAATTGTGTACATTTCCTACAGAAAAGATACATATTATTGCGGATTTATTGTAGACACCACTGTGAATAATAATTCTTGCCAGAGTGACTATTTACATTTTTTTGCACTGTGTTCTGTTTGTACATACCAGTTTTGAGAAAGCATCGTGTTAACAAGAGCCCTACAGCCAGTTAAATCATTTTCGAAGATGTATTGTGTTGCCATTCAAAATATATCATAGGTCGAATGTATGTGTTTACTTAAAAACTCAAAAGGTCTCATGGAAGAACTAGATGGCGGAGGACACATCGTATAAACATGTATCTACTTTCACCGGAATTTATTAATTGGAACAAGGCATTACCTAGATGATGGAATTGTCCTCAAAGAATCTGGATGAGTTGATCATGGAGAAGCCATGTGTTTTGCCGAGTTTATTACCTCGCTCGGCAATCACGACTTAGACAAAGAAAAACAGATTTTATCTGAAATGTATGAAGTAAAAAGAGGTTATTGGAGAGAATTGCGACACACCGGCTGAGAAGGAACCTCGCGGGAATTGAGATCTGCTTTATCTCCGCGGTTAATGGATTCCAGCAATGACTGGATATTAGTAATGGCGTAACACATCAGTCAGCGGCTAATGCCCACTTGAGAGAAAATTATTTTCTGTGATTTATATCTAACCGGAAAAGGGACTGTTTAATTTTGTCAAAAGCTGCGCTGTGTTGTTTGAATTTGTAGGTTTTACGAGCGAAGTAATATATTTTTTTTATGTGAAAATGGCCTGGCACTGCCTTTGGTAATTCAAGATAGAATGTTTTTGTGCGTGTGAAATAAAGTGATGTTGCGGTCTGATAATGATAATTCAGAGCCAGGAATGTCCGGTCCCGTCGCCCTAACGTTTCATTATTTCTTTATACCCTACGTTCCAGTAAATACATTCAAGAGTTACTCTCTTTTTTTCTTCTCATCAGTTGATGCATTCTCTCAACTTTATGAGTGGGGATTAAACTATTCGCTTGGATGCTATTTCTCACATATCCTGTAATATACATGTGCCAAATCAACTTATGCGATGTTTCTGCATCAGATTTCTTTCAAAAAGTTCGTCCTTGGATTAATCATGAATTTAAACTTTGCACTCCTGGGAACAAATGGACGTGTTTCAGAATTTTAGCTAGAGAGGGAACATCTTCTCTCTTGCAGCAAAACATCTTGTGTTTAATTTTCGTGTCATTTATATCTGGAGTGGATAGTAACTGTTGTATGAAAAAGCTTTTTTGATTATTGACGCGAATGTTATTTTGCGGACGACGACTGAATATTGAATGTCGAATCTAATGCCTACACGACAAAGGTTTTGAGGTTCTAAGCGTGTGAGTACAAGTGGTATTGGTAAAAAAAATAGTTAACGGTAAAAGGATTCACACAAAGTTGGTGCGAATATATAGTGAATGGCTGGAAAAGGTACATCGAATGGCAATAGCGCAGACTCAAACTAACAAGATACAAGTATGGTGTCATTCAATGGTCAATCAGCTCAACAACATGTGATATCGACGCAATACCTGTTACTCGCCAAGAGCTCTTTTTCAAAATGACGGCATTTAAGTGTTAAATCTTATTTCTGATGACAGTTTTCCCGCTTTCCATTATGACTGAGTGATGTAGGAAATTCACGAGGTTTCAATCAAAACGCAATGACACATTTGTAACGGACAAAACCTCTTTTACGTTTCGACTACTTTGGCCAGCCCCATTTTCAATGCAGTGTAATTGGCGCGGAACTCGGGAGTCCACGAGGGTATATTGTGAGTCGCGTGCCTGCGAGTTTTGATTGAAAGTTTCCCCTACTCGGTGCGGTGGAATCCACATCGATTTCCACTCCAATGGTTGAGACAGCGTCGATGGATCAATCCAAGATGTAATTTTCAAGCACCGAATTTCAACACAAGAGTGTAGCAGCTGATACGTTAGTCCACCAGACGAGCCCCATTATATTGCAAATGCCATGCATGTACTCGATAATCGAATAACACGGCTAGTCTCATTTCCCAATTCCTCCCAAATTGGAAGAGAGCTGAGGGCAGGGAGCTGAGCTAGCGGCCAAGCCAGAAGGATGAACGATCCATGCGAATTTATTCCCGCCAGCCGCGAACAATCTCATAATATCTGGGTAGCTGACCTCGTAACCGCCTATAGATCACTCCCAGAACACATCAAGACAGATCTAGTACCTCGTCGCCGATATTCCAGCCCCACAGAAAACAGAATTGAAATTGGTCCCTCTGATAAATTCCCTTTTCCGATTGGTCAATATTCGTAAACACTGGAACACGTGGTCGCTAGTCCTAGTACTTTCATTCACAACACGCGCCGCTGACGCAGATATATAATCCATGAGTCGGATTTCTTTAGGCAGAGAGTTGGTATCTTAGAGGCTTGTTGATATCCAATGAAGATCATACTTCCCTTTACCTGGTCTTGCTAGCAGGACAACCACAGCACCGACATGGATTAGACAAACATCTCTCCAAGGCTTAAAGGTAGGTCTTTGTATATCACACAACAATAGGATGTTGAGAGCATTTTGTACCATAACCGTCTACCGTATCTATATTGAGCGAGAAAATCGATATCGCGGTGAAGGTACAGTAGCGTTGAACTTGTAGCATATCAAGCCAAACACCCCAATATCTTGTTATATTCTGTCGGCTATTGGAATTGAGTCGTGGGCAAAATAGTGAAACCTTAGGCTTTCCGCGAGCAATCTATCACTGATGGCCAGTTGACACTGTCAGTAATATGAAGGTTTGGCTATCTGTATACAGTGTGCTTGGTAGAACCATTGGGAGCAGCAGGATTCTGTGAAGGTAAACAATGTTTATATTTTACGAAAGGAGTCTCGTGAAGACGGCAGCAGAATTACGATTGCATATGAACAGCATTCAGTCATATTGAACGTCATATGTAAGTAATCATGTGCGATAAATATATTCATTTAATCAGTGAATCTTTACTAAATAATACTATATCTGTAGGCAGAAACGTCAAACCCAGCTGCTTCTTTCAGTAAATGTGACGAGATGTTGTTCATTCTATAAACGATTTTTTATATGAAAATAACAGTATAGCTGTAAAGTAAACAACTAGAATAGTAAAGCCAGACATGTTCCATCGACGAAACAGTTAGTTTTCATGACCCAGAGTTATTTCAGCCACCACAGTTCACGAGCAAAACACATCGCGAAAACAACAGTAACTGTAAGGATAAAATCAAAATTCTATATCAGGGCGAAGCATAGCAGTAGCCGGAGTTCAGATTTCTTCTGACATCTTGATTTTCCATCAGGATCGCTTTTATAAACAGCATTCTGTATATTTTGTACGGTTTATGTTCACCATTTATATAATCGTTAGATATGAACGATTCTACAGAAGGCGCACGAAATCGGAGAGATGCCTCCGTTGTAAAACTTCGATTTTCTCTTATTCCTAATGAAACCTGTTGTTATATTGATCGTATGTGCGCTTCTAGTATTGTCAGTATTTATATTTAGTCGAGAGATACTCGGATTACAGGATCTACAGCATACACAATACTTAGACACATTGTATCAGGTATAATGGACTTCTGACCACTATTATATTAAAGCTTGCCTACCACGCACATCATGTGTTCGGCATCATGTAACGTATAGGATCTTCGTGAGATGCTGATCTGATCAGCACAATCAAAACGTGACTGGTATGTTTGAGAACGGCTGAATCCGTTCGGATGAACGAATACCATTGTCAATGAGGATTAGTTAAAGACGGTTCAGCATGTTGTCCTTCCAACAACATTGTGAAGTCTTTCTTTCTCTCTAGTCAGAATTCTGCGTAAATATGAACTATCGTCTGTCTGACATTTCGATCACAGCTGATTCGAGGTAAATAAATCGGAGTCTGCACAGTATCTCTGTGTAATTTGTGCATTGTCAGTCTGAAATTTCAAGAAATTCTACATTAAATCAGAGAAAATCTTTCTAAGCATAGTGGCGTTGGTCTTGCAATGTTGCAACATGGAGACTGGCCTCTATTACCTCCTAATTCAACATACAAAAATTTTCAGGGTTATTTTGTTTTCGCAATTTGGCTTTTCTTGAATTTTGTGAAAAAATGAACAAATCATGCCCAGCCGCTGTGCGAGTTGCACTGGGTAAATTTGGCTTACGCTCCGTGACGCTCGAAATGTGGTAGGGATTAGGGACTTTAAGGCTGATCACGATTAGGAAAATATTTTGCGGAGTATTGACTCTCTGAAAGCTGTAAAGGATAACGGCTTACCCATGGATGTTAAACAATGGTTGTATTCGTATCATTCGCCAATTTAATCAATTTAATAAATGTAACAAACTGCATTGCGAATTATTCATTTTTCTTTCGTCTTTTCAGTCTTCTTTCGGAGAATGACATGTCCCTAGGAGGGGACAACTACAGGAGACTTTGATATATCGTACCTTCTTAGGAAAAACAATGGTTCAATTGTTCTACTACGAGACCCGAGGAAAGTGCTGCAGAAAGGTCTTCAATTACGAAGGATTTCCAACGAAGGTTTTACTTTTTCCGTACGAAGGTTGGGCCCAACCCGCAATGATCTCTTATTGGCTGCTGAAGACCTACTGGTGGAGCCGAGCCCGGTGTAAGATAATCGAGGTCAACGGCAACAAGAAAGTCGCCACGAAGGGCAAGATGGTCGACAAAGGGAACGGAAGCATGTACATATACGGTACGTTCAAAGATCTACCCCATAACCCGGACTTCAAAATGAACCTTACAACGAACGTTAGTAATTCGGATTTCCAGCTGGGCTACAGCGTGACGGGAACCATAGAGCGCGGAGATAAACGCAAAGGGGACTTACAACTTACCCATTATGCCATGATCAAACGCAAAGGTTACTAGACTCCATAGAATTCGATGCCATTTTAGCTGAGCGCCAGTCTATCGTGTTTGTGTGATTGCAATGTGATCTAGAACGCGTGTAAATAAGTGGTGTATGCGCACAAAACGGTGAAATTGTGCACATTGTGCGCACATTCATTCCATTTTCTCATTAAATGAGAGAGAACGGCACAAAATTGATGATTTTGGAGTGTAAATTCCGTTCCTTGGGACCAAAGATAAGTGGACATCTAGCCAAACTGCTCTCGCTTTGTTCATATTTGTTGATATACGTAGATGAACATGTAATGCAAATTCTACACCGCCCATTGTTCGAACTCATAATATCAGCGATGTTGTGCGTGGAATCAGCAAAACGCTATTAACATCATTGCTCAATTTAATGGTGAAGCAATTTTACTTCCTATGCGCTCTTTACATTTGATGAGGGCACCTTGCCATTTGCAAAGTTTGTCGTAAATATATGCTTATTATTGTGGTCTCTAACGTTTTATGTCCTCATGTTTTTCGCATGCACATATCAGCAAATATTCTTACACGAATGCAAGCTTGCGTAATGATGCTGGCGATAATGTCGTCAAGACTTCCAGTTTGGTGAAGCTATGCCCTATAGAGCATATATATTTTGGCTCGCCAGGAATGTATACATAGTACGATACTGGAAGCACGGTACCAGATACAAACACTGATATGCTAATGGGGATATACGTCACACACAATCATCTGCACGGCTTTGGTATATCGTAAGATGAACAAAACCAATTACTGATTCCTAGCGAGTATTGCGCCGTTCAGCAGCGGGTGGAATGAGGAGAATTAGCTAACTAATAACCCACTGCTGATAAGAGTATACATGCACACAGATACTTCGATTTCCTTAATCTTTCCGTACGTTTTGTTATTATATTGGTAAGGGTTCGGGGTTCGGTGAATCTCCTCCGGTCAAGATAAGGCATGATTTACGAGACCCTGTCTTCTCTATAGGCGACCTTGTCAATCCGCGACAGGTTTCTATTTGGTATTCTTTCACAGGCGGTGTGCTGTACCGAGCAGTATTTCTTCAAATCTATGTCATAATATTAAGACTTCGCTGGGCGCACATGCTTCAAAACGAGAATTATGATCGATGGCCGTTATTGACTCGGGATAAATGGGATTGCCGAGTGATCTGCGGGAGAGTTTATTATCCTCACAATAACGCATCAATAAAACTAGCCAAACAGACCTGCTACCAAGATGTCCGCTATTCGGTCGCATTATCAGAACCATTAGTGTATCGGCTGAGAAACCTGCCTCCAATGGTTTCGATCTGTCTCCAAATCTCCGCTTCCGACGTCGTTCGAGTAAATTGGCTTTTAGATGATTTAATAGGGCCATTTGCGTGACTTTTATAATGAGTGTAGACTCAATATAACAATTGTACCTGGTAATTGCGATGGGGGCCATATTTATATAAATAATATAATTAGCAATAGTATCACCTTACACGTACTAGAACTAATACTTTGGTAAAAACCTCGTTTTGCAGAATGAAACACTTTATATGGAACGGTTGAGCGAGTTTGATAGCTCAATAATAGATAGAATTTCGAGCATCAGCACTGTTACGTTCTTTTGACGACCACTTTTCAAATGACACGACATTTCTGGACAACTGACATAAACCCTAACCTGCATTTATAAATTTATATATATAGCAGCACCACTCCACGCATCAGTAAAAACATTTCAGACTTGGGGTGGAATTCGGTTTAGTATTTCATCAGAATGGCTCTCTCTCAAATGGCATGTCTAGTTTACTATGTTAAGCGACAGATATCGGGGATTAGTACAGCTGACGATCGAATTCACAGATGGAAGCACTAAGACGCACTCGTATCTGGTCCGCTCCCAATGGTATGTGATCAGCACGATGATTTTGTTGAGGCTGCATGTAAATCCCGGAACTGATGGCCGTTGTTAATCACAAGTAAAACCGGGCCACACAGACTCGACAGTATCATCGACTGCGACGTGATATAAGTCGCTTATGCATAATTCATCGGACAGATAGGGAATATAACATAACACATGAACGTTTTGTCAGTTGTGGAAAGAGAGTCCCGGAAACAGTATGTCACCGGTAATGGTTAATAACAGCGCCGAACGCCTGATGAGAAAGACGACTGTTGAAGTGTACCATAATGAAATGTAACTGCTACATATGCATGGCAAAGTTTTTATTTATAGTTTGTATTATACAACAATTCATCTTATTTCAGTTATATTTATTGTATACATCATAGAACTAAACCAAGAATACACCTGGTGTATCCCGTCTTGAACCTTTAAAATGTTGCAAAAGAGTTCTTTCCTGTCCTACAGAGGTGAAACCCAATGGTTATTCATGGTACCAATATCGTTCCATAGATACACACCTAAAAAACATTATGCGAATAGCGGAATGGTACCATAGAGGTGTTCTCCGTCTGTGTCCATGACGGCCACCTCCGTTATCCAGATGGGACAACCTGTAGCTAGTGGCCCACTCTGGGCAAGATATATACCTCCCGCACGGACACGGACGGAGATGTCGTGCTTCTCCGATATGGTACCATTCCACTATGCGCATGCTGTTTTCATGATGGGGAACTTGGGTACGTACCCAGATACCGGAGTTATATTCATTGCATATAGATACGATAACAAAGTATCCGTACCAAGAATGAAATCAAACAGCTATACCTATATATGTAACCAACCTGGTACACTACATAGCCAAACCTTCACCGTAAGGAACCGTTCAGTAACTGACTGGAGGGTCAAGGAAGTTAGCCCCCCCCCCCCGGGACAGTACTGCTCAGTTAAATACTATGTAGTAATGGGCATTAACGGAACAGTATCTCTTGATAACTGACCATGTTATCTTCCTTTGATCCGGGTCACGCGATGACGGATAGTATATTGTCTTTGACAGGCGTCAAAGAATTATCACCACAACAGATTACAAATGACGAAAACCACGAGGCCGCGGTGGAAGCCTTGTCCCTGTAAAAACAATTGTAAAAGTTATCCGGGCCTTCTATTGCGCTTATCTCACACTACTGGATTGCTTGATAATTTTCCTGCACGATCAGACTCCTTTTCACAAGTTATGTCGTTTTCTAAACTAATACGACCGCTTTTCTTTCACTTTTTCGAAATCTTGCTCTGACTGACCTATTTACGACCGAATACAAATACCACTCGGCGCCGATATCATGACGTTTTGGGTCAAATTACCACGTGACACAACACGCCCAGAAGCGTGCTCAGACAAAACGAAGACGTCACGTGATAATTTGGTAAATACCATACAGTACCGCACATGTACAACGGACCTTTCTGAACAGTCCCGGTAGTAGTGTACTGCACAGCCTTGGTCAGCTTTGGTCAGTTTTGCTCTCTAAAAATGGAAGAATATTTAGAAAATAGTAAGAAAATTGGTTGAAAAGAACTCCATAATGCAAGAAGACGAAGTCCTCTTTATTTCATTTTAGGGGACACAAAACAATTACAGGGGATAAGAAGTAGAAGTGTGGAGTCAAATGTTTGCGTAAAATCCGAGGAGCTGTTGTGGGGCAAATATGCGCCTGTCTCAATACACGGAGGATTTCGTCAATATCTCCTTGACGACGCACATCTCTGGCAAGATCCGGTGGCTAGATCCGGGCCAATTTAACCAGCATTGTTAGAACCTGGTCAACATAGAAACTAATAGGCATTTCCCATATGTAACAGGTCATTCAGTGATCCGTGTAATATTTTATCATTGAAGATATAAAGCGCCTCGTCACTTCGTGATCTTTTAAGTCCATCCCGACTGCTCCGTGCGTACATATTAGACGGGGCAATAACGGGTTTTAGTCTATCAAAAAACCACAGTCTCGACAAAACCATCGAGCGAAGAGACTCTATTGCACTTCGATTTCTTCATGGGCACCACTTCAGCGGCTAACAACCCTAATTTGGGAAAAGTTAATTTCGCCGGCGTGTTTGTTCACCTAAATCCCCCGTTCCATCAAATATAGAAATCTTCCTTGGTCGTCGGTAAATAGAGTTTAGTACTATCACCGTCGATCTCCCTGGGAAAGAAAGTTTAAACAAGTAGCTCGTATATCTTTGTCCATGCCAATTCCGATGGATATTAAGATTTCCTGCTAAAGAAAACAGAGTGCCGGGGTTAGAAAGCAATTCTGGTGCTACCGATTTTCTATCTTTTTTCTCTGGCGACGGATGTCAATTCCCATATCTGCGCTACTTTATAAACTAAGGAACTTCTTGCCTACATAGGTCTTAACGACTCCAGGATTGGAGAGTTTATTTGACAGCAAACTATTTCGGTGAAGTTAATGCAATTATTGTTTAATCAGGTTAACTGGGAATTGCCTCTCCCCACCCCGTTTCATTGATTAATAGCCAGTCTCACTGTTATTGCATTACTAAGCATAAGGGAAACTCATTTAAAGTCATCGATGCGTACACCCATTGATTTGTTTGCATGAATATTATTGAAAGCTTATCAGACTTTCCTTCCAGGAAGTCTCTGAATGATGGCAACTGTAGATATATCAGAGTGGAAAAGAACGAGATAATAAGGCTAATAAATCGTTAAAATACAGGCCAAGCTTTATGTAATGCCATCTTATATATAGATAACGCTTATGCAATCAAGGCGGGTTTAATGTTTCAGACTTATCATGAAAATGTTAATAATGTTACCCTGATCGATCGATATTTTTAATTAACCCAATATCACATCACATTTACCGCTGTTTCGTAATCGATGTAGCAATAAAAGAAAGCGAGCATATGGCCAATACTTGGGCGTAATTAAAACGCCACGAATAAAACCCGTCAATACCCAGCAAAGCTAGGCTGCTAGAGAATGTACAGTTTCGTCAAGAACTTAACACAGGGAGGAATATCACAACGTAAAATGGCAAAATAAACAGTCGCATGACAATAGTGAATACCAAATATTTTATGCAACAGAACACAGGATTAATCTACGCAGTATTAACATGATTTTTCGGCATTTACACTGATTTAAAAATGAAACTGTGCATTTCCTTTCTCATTCTTCACCGTCTTTCTTTCTCCAGTGAGAATATTTCGCGAAACCAATGCGATTATACGTTTACCCGTTGTACAGTATGTAAAAAATCTCCACAGGTGAAGATATACAGCATATATAGGTATTGTTGGCATATGAGGCGCAGCCCGTTTCTATGGACAATATCTTGGTTGTTAAATAGGGGATCTTAAGCAGCTATAATCTATTTCCTCGTTTCTTTGCCCATAATTTGAAGACCTTTCACGATCGCTCGTGAACTTATTAACACCAGAGAGCGTGCTTGAATAAAATACTTGGTACTTGACATGCAGAAACGGTTAACGGTTTTCAACATGATGCCATGTTACTGGTGTCAAGTCTTTATCACATTATGTAGGTATATTCGAAAGAGAACTGACTAAAGGCGTCAAAACCGATTCAGCCGTCGTGAAAATAATGTACGCGTCAATAATGGAAATATTTTGTACGGTATCCAGTTGAGACCAATACCAAACAGGCATAAATTGTTTTCTGGGAAGAGAGAAGAGGCAGATAGTATTCATAAATGGCAGACAGATATAATCTTTTATTCATAAAATCCTTATCGCTGATGTCAGGATGTCTTACCGGTATCATTGAAAGGAAGGCAGCTAGCCTATGTTTATGTATACTATAATTCTTTGTGTAGAAATGGGTAGCTAACTTGTAATCGTCTCACTTGTCATACAGTCGGTGCGACAGTAATTCCCTATATATTTGAACATGGGGCAGCACTTAAAAGGTGCATTGACCACTCAGCCTTGAAAATATTATATGTACAAACAGCTGAATGAAAGATAAGGATTTTTAACATTGGGAATCAGCCTACGCCGAGCTACTAGCATTACCAAATAAGTTTCAAACATTCCACTATAGGCTTACGTCCCGGGCAAGTATGTATTCATCTAAATTGAGGAAAAATAAAATAACTCCGAGTTTAGGCAGTTATTGCACATTCACAAGATACTAAGCATGATTCAAATAAGTTTCACATTTGTTCAAAACAAAATCCTGACAGTGCACACCGGAAAGGTACTAAGCATGGAATAGTAACCGAGATATGGACTGGACAAGCAATTGTTGTCGGACGGACGACAAGGGCCATAACTCTATGGGAATTCATCGAAGCGCATATAAGAAATACAGTACACATCTGCACAGAACTAAGCATCTTGCATATCAGTTTCGACGTTATCCATCAAATACTAACAGACATGGTCCGGACAAGAATTTATTAACTGATGGTATAAAGGGTCAAACACTGTGGAAAATCATCGAAACGCAGAGAAAATCTGACAGTGCACATCGGTAATGTACTAAGCATCTTCCAAGCAAGTTTCTGAGTTGTCCATCAAATAATAACCCAGATATGAACCGGACAAGAAATTGTTGCCGGATGAACGATAAATGGTCATAACTCAGCGGGAAATCCTCAAAACGCATAAAAAACCTGACAGTGCACATCGGCAAGGTACTGAGCATATATATATCATATAAAATCCGAGATATGGACAGGACACGGAAACGTTTCTGGGCGGACGATAAAGGCTCATACCTCTGTGACAAATCATCGGATCATCAAAATACGAGCAGTAACACCAATAGTAACCGAGATATGGGCCGGACAAGAAATTGGTGACGGACGGATGACCGTACGAACGTTCGACAGTACGTATTTTCCCATTACAAGGCCGCGCAGCCCGATGGACTGAAGGGTAAAAATACATAGGTTCAAATATAATGTTCCATCTGAATTGTCAATGGCTTTGTTGAAGTCCAGAAATGCTTGCCCTCTGTGCAAATCATTTTGATTTTAGTTTTGTGACTTGTAAACATGGTGGAGAAGAAACCGCTTGATCAGCGTCGGGCCTCACATGTATTCGTTCTGAATAAGAACTTGCATTCTATAAATACTCTCTCAGCTGGACCGTTTTTACATTTTGGCGGTCATATAGTTGATCATTTTCCTGCAGATTATTCGATAGGTTTATCGCTCTGAGATATCTGTATCTAATACCGGTCAAGACGGTTTTTAGAAATATACACACAGCATATTTATCTCAGTATCTCTTTTTTTTAGTACGACGGCATAGTTTTCCACCACCCTTTTAATATATGCAATGTGATGTTAGCCGCGATCATAAAAAGAGATTGAAGACGATTTAAAGTAACTTATTATTCTCCAAGTGCTAGTTAACCAGTCATATATTGTAACGCCCCAAAGCCAATAGTCGTACGGCATATTTGAACCTATCAATTCCATAAAACAAGACAGTCCTCGTCCAAGACGAATCTCCGCTTCCATGCATATTCGAAATGCTGTATCAAATTCACATGACACTACTCGCACTTCTTGCAAAGAAATATAAAGGAAAATACAATGAACACAATTTAATTGTAGTTTCTTGCAAGAAAGAAGCGCTCAGCGATGTTCAATGATGTCGACGAAACATTGAAATGTTCCTATCACTGTCGTACCGCTGACCAACACTCGTCGTATGACTAATGACTTCATAAAAATAAATATTATCAAATAAATTACTTGAAGGCCAAAAACGGGGAACAATTTGCAGTAATGTTGGGGCGACATCTTATTTAAATCCTGAATTTACTCTTTTGGCATCCCGCATTTTCGTATTCTTGGCTAGTGAGATTCCTCAGAACAAAGCATTGACGGGGGATTTCCCCTGCTGATATTAATTGTAAAGTTGGGAATTCTGCTATAAAGAGTACACGAGTACATTATAGATGAACTGATCATAATTAGATATATTGGGAAGCGTATTCAGCAGATATTTGTCTTTATATTTTGACGAACTATAGCTGTGAACAAAAGTCTATTAGCACAGCAATTTTGTATTACTAATTCACCAGCTATCGATTATATCTGCTGCATACGACGTAACTGTGACAGATGTAATGTTCAAGAGTTAAATTGGGATTCCGTGTCCATAATCAACAGATTTTTCATAAGCCAATATTAACACCAAGCTCCACGCAGGCATAACATTGATATATATTAGCAGAGGTTAATCTCTTGCAACAGAAAATCGGGTGTGGCTGCCATCTTCTGGCAAATTGGCTAACAGGAAAACTGTCATCGATACAACACCATATAGATGTTCCGATGTTCTTTCTTCCATATATTATATTCCCAAAATCGATACTTTCCATCTTCGTGTATTACCATGATAATTAGAAATGGCGTGAGTCTGCTAATCCCTATGGTGTCAGGCAGGACTTTCATTCGATGTATTTGCGGTAGTTTATTTCGAAAGTTCCAAATATCGGCTCGTCAAGACCAGCATTTGACAATCGTCCAAATTATAAACACGTAAATTTCAGCATTACAAATCTGTTCCGTAGCACAATCCTGTTACCTGAAGCATCCGTCAGTTTCCGACGGCACCTATATTGATCGTCTGGTATATAATCGTCATTATCTACTGCAATTCCAAAGTTCGATATCATATTTTGATATTTCATCTGTTGGTTTTTTTAATCGCAATGCAACAATCGACAGTTTATCTGGTCTACAACTTTGATTTCAATGTCGCATTGGACAGTTTATATAGTCTACAACTTCAAGTAAGTTATACTCTATGGGTTCCAATCAGTCAGAGTTTGAGTTCCTCGATGAGGTGCTGTGATACATCGCTACGGCCTATGTAATCAATCAAGATAATTTGCCGTCTTCTCTCTGGATAAATACCATCATTTACATCTCCGGTCATTGATAAATGTCCGTTAATAAAAATTACGATAAGATTGAGAAATTCACCTTGTGGACGTTCTCCCTTGGTCTTCTTGGTCGAATTCACTGATGGTGTTTTATGCCAAAATCCTTATCAAACTTCGTCTGGTATTCTAAAAGTTTGGTATATTTTATTCCCGGGTGTGCGGCAACCTGGTTCATAGAAAAGGGCTTGGTCAGACTGTTTTCAGAGATTGGCAGCTGGGCGGAGGGCGATGGAATGATTATGGTTAATGACGCAGTGAAGAATATATATCCACCTTCACTGGATTTGAAGGAAACTACAGATAGCCCTAACTGCACATCATCTTTAGACCTATATCTCTATAAGTATGAAGTGGGCCTTCTCTCTCGTCGACTTTATGACAAAAGAGATGATTATAATTTCGACATCGTAAACTATCCCTCTCTGGACAGCATTCCAGTGGGATCTGCATATGACGTATACATATCTCGCCTAGTAGCATTTGCTAGATCCTGTGTTATATGTGATGATTTCAATCAACGTCACAAAACATTATTGCAAAATTTATAAAACAGGGCTATACCACCAAGCGCCTCCACTCAAAGTTTCTCAAATTTGGCGATACATATGACATGCTGATAGCAAAATACGAGCGTAGCGTGCAAGATCTACGGCGTTACGTTTCGTAACTTGTGCCTAGTTCCGCTTAACCCGGAGCTAGGGTCCGTATGAACCCGTGTACTTCAAGATCCTCGTGGTGTTCAAATGAACAGACGCCATAAAAGCGTGACAGATACATCATTCTCTAGGCGAGGACTTTACAACGAATATCATATGGACTAAGAATACTGATCAGCGATACGGATTTGAAATATCTGGAACATCATGATGTCTTGCCGGCATCATTGAAAACTGTTGACGCTTCTCTCTTGCAGAAAACTAGCGTATGTCCATACTTTTATTTTAATTTAGTGCTAATGCTGTTATATGGAATATGTCTTTGGATTATGGATGCGGATATTCTTTACTGGACGACGGCTGAATAATGAATGGCGGACCAGACGCTTGTAATTCTCTTATTTGGAATTTGATTTCCCACATTTGGCCCAACTGCTGCTGAGCAGATAATAAGATATGAGCACATGATTGAAGTCAGATTTCTGTCGGAGTAATGGGCTAATCGTTAAATTCACTTATATCACTGTTGATCTTCTCCTTTGCTAGTGCCATCGCTTCTGCTGTTAGAACTGCCATTCTTACGGTGCCGTTGTTCTTCTAGATTATTGGAGATTCTGAAGTTCATTCACCTCTTCTCGCACTTGTTTACCATTCCTACGTTGACGTGTCTATTTCAGTAGTAAAAGGTACTTAAATACCCCAAAGTGGGCAGCCTCAGATTTCTTACCCCTGAAGGCCGTTTCATCAGAAATATATTGAAACAGTCGGAGATTGGACCATGTGGTAGGCCCTAGCTGCCATGTTACAAATTCTTTCCTCTCCAACATATCCCTTATAAAAATACAATGGATATCATATCAGCTTTATATGGGCAAGCTACGCGAAAATCAAGAAGAGAAAGTGTGGGACAGAGTAAGAGGGGCGAGGAGCTGTGTAGGAATTCCATAAATTCCCCTCATACGACTCAATCGTTGCAGGGGCAGATAGTGTACCCATCCCCGTTCTACGTTTATGCCTCACTATTTTCCAACTTCTGGCCCGCAAATCCCCCACATACATAGGGACAAAGCATAGCTCCCTTATCTGCATCTCTATCAGGTACAATTGATAACAATGTCTTTTGACGCAGGACCTCGTGTATTATCGAGGACCCTGATTGGGAGTGTGCGTCAGGAAGTGATGTGAGATCATTCTTCAGTGAAGGCTAAATTTATATTCAATATATGCCGGTCATCTGGGATATTCCGTTGCGGAAACAGTACATAATTACACAAATACTGTAATCATCTACCTGGTCGCATATTAGATACAGACACCCGTCGAGTGGATAATCGTGATAAGCTAGCCCAGTGTAATGAATTCCAATATAAAGTACACTAATCTGTAATAATATATAATATCTTACGCTGTTATGGTGTATTATTTTATGTGTTTAGATGATCGAATACTATATGGTGCCCAGGTGATAGGTTACGCTGTTGAAAAGAAAACATTTGTTCAGTAGTCCTACGTATCTATTATATCACTTTGTCCTTTCCTGTAACACAATAACCTAATTTTTTTACTCTACCTACATTTGACCTTGACCTCGGAAACAGGGTCTTCAAACTGGTTTCCGCGGATGTGACACACAAGAACTTGTGTTTTCTCGATAACCGCAGTCAAACCAGAAATGACGTCATGAAAACCGACAATGGACGATGTAGGAACTAGAGAAATGAGACTTTCACTAATGGAACAAAAACGAAGCGGGTGTTGGGCAAAATGGCCCCTCTACCAAACTTTCAGCGCAATCTCCGGAACGACAACAAATGGAGAGCTGAAACGTCGTGACTTTATAGTTTATCATATTGGTGTCATTTTGAGCCTATTTGCATACCCCCCGAGCATAAAATCATGGGTAAATTCAAGATGGCGACCACGTGGGATACCAGAAAAGCGATGTTTTCGTCATATTTCTTCAAAATTTCTGCTTTTCCGCGACGAAAAGTGGGCAAAAACTATTTTATTTCACATCACATTAATATTTACCAATTTATCATGCAGTTTTCCGCTGTAATTGCATAAATAAAAAAATCGGAAAATCTGAACGGGAAATCGGCCAAAAAATGCCGTTTTTGAAAATGACGTCAGATAACGTCATCAAAGCGGTCATCTTGGATTTTTTTTACATTTTCTGGTAGAACTTGACCCAAGGTATAGTGTGGTAAGTGTCAGCCCCCTAGCTCAAGGGGTAAGAAAAATAATTAGGGGAGCCATTTCGCCCCCACCAGGCCTGGACAGGTCTCAAAAAAGCCCAGCCCAGATAGGGTTAAGCTTGTGCTAGGGTCCGTGTGGATACTTCATAGTCTCCACATGAACATCTGCAATAAAAGTGCGGCTGAGATACTAAGGCTACGTCCGAGAATCCACCGTATTCTCGGGTCCGAATGTGAGGTGTAGAGGTAAGTTTTCCTGTAAGTCATATGGTTGCATTTTAATCGCCAGACGTTGTCAATTTTCCTCATCCCTTGCATATCGCTCCAAATAGAAACCTCTCAATATATCTTTGAAACCGATAGATTTAGATTCGAACGTAATCTGGATGAAATGGCGAAGGAAAAAATACTCCGAGACTAAATAACTGGGTACTATCGTGAGACTTGATTTTCATGTCTAAATTGTCAAGTGATACATGTAACTTACAAGGAGCGCAAGTCTATCCCAGGATTTCTTCTATCGCGTCATTAACATTACAACGAAGAGAAATGACCCTTCTTCCGCAGTCGACAATATTCTTGTCCGAACAAAACTCAATGGTTCATATGCTCCTACATTTATGTCTTCAAACTATAAGTCCTAGCTTACAGATGGTCGCATCTAATGAACGCTGTGGAAGGATGTTTAGTGATGAAGGTTGAAAATCTTAAATTCCCATAGCCTGCACCTTGCACCCTCGGTGCCCTATATAATAAGTAACTCTACCAAGGGGGTTTAACCGTTCACACATATAGTAGAAAACGTTATAGAAACGAAGGTTACAAACGAGGCTGTCCATCCTGTAACCTAAGTCGCGGAATGTAACTCATGCGTGCTTTAGCTATATTATATTCACCGAGCGACGAAGCTTATTATCTACATGTGTTAAGGAATAATGATTAAAATGATAGGAACTCAATTATCAATAGCATCTGTCGCCTTCGGACACGAATATTGTTGAATGGTGTTGATTCCCTTCAATGTAATGTTAATACCACACGTCAGGATTGTTCATGGGGTGGACCTTCTCTCCAGGTAAATCGGTGGGGGCCAACATCAGTGGCTATCAGGGGATAATTCAGACCTACAAAATCCAATCCTCGTAATTGGAGGACATCGTGGTATAGTTCAAGTTGAGATATTTCTTCCAACCTGAATGTAGATTAATGATCCTGATAAATAATAATATAATAAATAATAAATAATTTCTCTGACTGGTTTCAATCAGTAATACATGTGGTAAACTTTTAACCAAAAAATTGAATGCTCCCAGTGTATACTTTTTTCTAAGATAGCATGTTGAGTGCACATTTTTAACCCAACCATACAATTTTATCGAAACCATGTTATTTCTTAGATTGATGTCAAAACACGGCCAAAATATACTATTTTTCGGATATGTTCTTTTTTCAAGTAGTACCTATATAAGACTATTATTTAGAGGGCTTTACCATCAACTGCTTTGCGTGTGAAAGGTAACGAAACCCATTAAGCCGTCACTCACCAGGATTGTCCTGGTCAAGGTTCACAGTTTGCTCATTGAAGGAGAGACTTCTGTCCAAAAAGATGATTCCAGTGAGCCGGGTCAACATCGTGACATTTTTGTGAGAGGAGATGTGGCCATGTCCGTTGGAACATCAACACTCCATGACCATAGACAATGCGGACTCGAGTTTGAATCAAAGATTTCTTGTCTGAATCTACTTTCGGTTTGGATATACACGTCAGCACGAAGTTGTTCTTGAAACTATTGATATTCGACACAGATGAAAGTCTATCCAGAGAATGAGACGTACTGCGTCTGCTGTGAATGGAAAATCACTTTTTTAAGATATTCAGTTGAGCGAGAGAGAATATATTATGGATGGTTTTCTGTGACTCCTCGGGTATAGCGTTTCAGTATGCTCATAAATATGGATAGATACGTCACCGATACAGCGAGCTTACGTAAAGAACGAAGTAGCATGTTATAGATCTGCCGCGTATTGATCTTTGCAATGATCTACTCAAACTACAAAGGATTTGGGTTCTTTATATTCTCGAACCCGCGCTTTATGCATTACAAGCCCGGGGCTAGGTCATTATTATTTCTCCATCAATCTATCGACAAACCTCTATCGTCTAGTACTGCCATAGTAAATCCAGCAAATCTTCACGTAATATCATAGTCGTTATTGTCGACCACTGCCAGCGGCTTTATCTCCCAGAAATGATTACGGCTCTAGGTAATAGCGCTCGCAGACGACATCAATCAAGGTGTTGTTTTTAGGAAGAGGTTTGGCGAGGAAAAGGACCTACCCAGTCATTATGTGACGCCCAGGATATGGAACCTCCCGTGACTCTCGAAGCTAAATCAAACGTCTGCCGTGGTAAAACTAAGTAAAATCCAATATCATAGTCTCTTTGTTCATCTTAATTTCAGACTGCTTTTTGCTCGAGCTTTGGTGAAATGACGACTGGTTACATAAAGTTGGCAGCCATTAATTCCTAATGGTTGTTCATTAAGGATTGATACGAATTTCCACGATGTACATGTAGCTTCTCATCACGTGATCACCATATTCAAGGAAATGTTGGCCGTTTCTTCGAGAACTGCCTCCAGAGATAAACAGTTCATGTTGGATTAACATACAGAAGAGCCTACTGCTATGTAATATGAGATTTTGTTAAAAAAATATGGCGTATTGACCCTACAGGATCCATACCAACCATTCTTGGTCTTGTTTACTTTATGTATGGTTTGTATACACCGCGCAACAAGCCAATGGTGGTTGTACTATTGGCAATTAAGTTTATCTTATCGTATCGTGTTTACTGATCAAAAATATGACTATAATGACCATGATCCATACAATATCATGGGTTGATATTTCTTAAACCAATGATAAAATAACATCGATCTTGGTTACTTCATTCGCGACACCAGAGGACTGGAATGTAATGAATAATTTGGTTTTATAAAAATACATATGTCATCAGTGATAAAAACACGAATTACAAATATGTGAATTGTTGTTACAGGTTTCAAGTTTCAATTAATATGAGTATTATTTTGGTTATTTTGTTTTGGTGGATATATAGTGCAGATATTTTTAAATGATATTTTTGTTGTAGATGATGGTTGAGTACTGAAACTCAGTACTGATCTGACGCTCATATTCCAAACCAACAGTACTGATACATTTAAGGGTTCCCTCAATCGTAAACGAAGCTGGAATCTAGATGTGAAAGGGATGGCAAATTATTGTGAAAGCGAATGTGGCACAGAGGCGTAGGCTGGAATGGTGGGATACAAATCCCTGTGCATTTAGTGCATTTCTGTAGGATCACAAGGTTTGCCGTGCTAAATGGGTTTGCAGCTTCATGAACATGTCAAAACAATATTATGTATATCGATTATTTATTTTACATTTATCCCTCATCATACAATATCCGACATTATAAATTTATGCTCACTTCAATAAAGCTTCACATTAACTTCTTTGCAAGGTTTTTTATTGTACACGATTCTTGACCATAGCAAGCGTCAGATCCGACATTCAATACTCAGCCGTCGTCCATAAGAGAATTCCGGTATCAATAATCGGAAGACCTAGATCGTATGACAGTTAGCTCCAATTCCAAATGTGTATGAAATAAAAATAACACAAAATGGTTTCCTACAAGAGAGAAGTGGTGAACAGTTATCAAGGATGTCGGCAAGGCATAACGATATTCTATACATACAATCCTGCACTAACCATTATTCTTTATCCAAATGGATTCCAAGTCGTTAAATCCACAGTTAAATCTTGAATCCCGGTTCATACTCTTATCTGAACCTATAATCACTAGACCACTGAAGAAAACGGACTCATTTGCCTGGAACCCACAGGAGACTTGAAA
Source organism: Hanleya hanleyi (assembly GCA_036873755.1). Classification (NCBI taxonomy): domain Eukaryota; kingdom Metazoa; phylum Mollusca; class Polyplacophora; order Lepidopleurida; family Hanleyidae; genus Hanleya; species Hanleya hanleyi. Next base: position 127,400 of record JAVTVY010050857.1, read on the forward strand.
GGTATAAATTGTAGCCTACATTTAAAGACGCAGTACGTAGCGGATACAATCTGGATGGTCTATCTTGATGTGATTCGTAGGGTAGCCTAAAGCATACAATTTACGACATACTGGGTAGCCAATCTGAACTGTTCATTACGCCTTACGGCTTCAGGGTAGCTCACGTGTGAAGCGAACAGCTAGATCACGGCGTCATTAATGTTTTACGGACGCTATAAATATCAGTCGATATTTTGGAGCAACCGACCGGTTCACTCAGTGTCTTAATGATTTTCCGGTGAGAGGTATCGTTTAACACCGCAAGGTGCTTCTCAGAACGGTTTAGATAGCTCAGTATTGCCATTTCTTATATTGGTAAAACGGAATTTATGGTCGTGGTTAGGTTAATTCCGGCTGTCGAGTACCGCGAAATAGGCTGATTACAGATATTGACCGAGGAACCAACAACCGGTCCTATAAAACCAAGCTAAATCCGCGAACAAGTACCATCGGTGCCGGTACATAAATCGCTGAAGTGAATAACAGGGCAAAAACCTCCGATTTAACTAACAACACGGGCTAAACGGTTAGACATAGTTCTTCAACATGACAGAGTAAACAGTTTGATGCATCAAAAATTGCTTGCCCAATTCGGGAACAAACACGGTATGGGTACATTTCTCCCCTCTTGTGAACATAAGAACACAAGGATACCGACACATATGCTCAACTGTCTGAGGAGACGACGGCCCATTAGATCTACCTCTCATTAGTGTGTGGCCTAATTGGCCTACCTCTCATTAGTGTGTGAACATTAGATTTACCTTTCATCATTGTGTGATCTAATTGCTCGTTGAAACTAGAACTGTCCACGACAGGAGATTTTTATATCACTATGTATTGAAGCAATGAAAGTATTATACCGGTAGATTGTATTCAAGGGCGCTCCACATGGCAAAAACCTAATGGTATTATCCGGTTCCTTTACATTCGGTCAAATCGGCAGAAATACAAACTTGTTAACGTGGAAAATACTACTGTCAATTAATCTTCTGTCATGCAGACTGAGAAGTAAATTCCTTTCGAAAGTAATAATGAGTTTTGATTGAAGAACAAATTGTATTCTACATTTAAATATATATACTATGGATAATTATATGGGAAGAACATCAGTAAGCCTTTTATTACATACTCAACTTCGAGTCTATACACAACTATTCCTCATCAAGAATGAAATGAATGTCCAAGTCGATAAATGATACTGTTGTTCAAGGAACGTGATCTCTTCACGTTTTAAACAATATTAGGCTATTCCAGTTCTTCTAAATGTAAAGGTTATTATTATTCGAATTTTTACCTGCGGCACGTAGGTCTACGGGAGGCACGCGTTGTTGTTCTTGTTGTTGTTGTTGTTGTTGTTCTTGTGACTTTTTGAAATGCGCATGCGCTAAGAGAGTGTGATCTCTGCCACACTTTTCTTTCAACCTCCGATCTCACATGACAATACTATCTTCACGCGCGTTTGAATTCATTTGCAACTATATTCGGTGGAATGAATTATTGCTTCGTTAATTATTATATATGAGAATAGTGTGAATAACGTCAAAGGACCTACGAAGTAGGGTAGGCGTTAGGACTCCGACACGCACTGTGCTCTTGGACCCCCAGTTGAAATCCTGCCAATATTAAGATGGGCACGGCCCAAGTTAGAATCACCAGTGATTTTAATCAAAAATCCCCAGCAATTTTCATCAAAAGTAGGTCCACTCGAAACATGCTGGCAACAGTCCCATAATGCACCTTCATGCCCAGTGTGAATAACGTCAGAGGACCTACGAAGTAGGGTATGCATTAGGACTCAGACACGCACTGAACTCTTGGACCCCCAGTTGAAATCCTGCCAATTTTAAGATGGGCACGGCCCAAGTTAGAATCACCAGTGATTTTAATCAAAAATCACCAGAAATTTTCATCAAAAGTAGGTCCACTCGAAACATGCTGGCAACAGTCCCCTGATGCACTTTAATGCTAAAAATCAAGGTTCTAATATCAACAGTAACACTCAAATATAACATATCTCTCAGATATAACATATATATAAATATTAATATTCATGTCACTGTTCCATTTTTTCTCTAGTTGTATTCCTCTTAAAATTTTGTACTCTACCTTTGACTGGTGTTTGTACAATAAAATCTTGAATCTTGAATGATTATTTTGCCGACGAAAGGATTCAGATGGACTCACTCATTACCGGACAATTTCAAATGGTAGCCCACTTCGAAGAGACAGAAATGACTGTGCGCGAACAATACCTCGCAGTCGTGCAGTTATATTGTGCACTTTCGGTTGCATGACATTCGGTAAATAGCTATTTTGAATGATTCTCTTGCAGAACACAGCCTCTCTATCCTCATTCTCGCAAGCCAGGGCCTTGATTCGCTGGTATTGATGTTCCCGTCCTCTTCCGCACTCAGAATCCCTTTAGAATAGCATTAATCACTTCCGTAAATTCAATACTTATGTGTATCAGCAGACAATGCGCAGAAACATATTGCATTTGACATCATTCTCTCAAGTCAGAGCCCATTTCTGCTAGAATTTACTGGTTCTATACAAAATTTACGTTACTTTGTCAGTTTTACGAATGGAAGGACGTCATTTATTAGCAGATGCTGACCATAATAGCGATCTATTTGTCCTTGTTGTCAAAAGCTAGGGCCTTGATTTCCAGGAGAGGTTTTTTGAGTTTGATTTTGATACTTAGATACCTTTCATATTGACGTTAACTTGGCAGTCATTTTCGTGAATGCAATAATTTGATGTACCAAAAAATAATAACGAGAATTCGACATCATTCTCTTACACACATACCTTGTTTAGTGAACTAGCCCTGACATTTTCCACTTAAATTACCTTCGAAAAGGCAAGGTCGAACTTGTCAGATGAGATGATATTTCCTAAGAATGAAATAGTTAATGTCTTGGTATTGACTCGCTGCATGGAAAATAGTGTCAAGGTATTTAGTTTGCAGGTGATACAGAAACTTAATTAATTAGTCTAATTGAATATCAAGACTGTCACAGGCCTTAATTTAATAGTGAAAAGTGTCATTATGCCTCTTGGACAGTTTGATAAAGCCTTCAACCCCATTCCATAGTTTCACAGATCAGAGTGATAGACCTTATACTAAATTCATTGGAAATTAAGGAAATATAAACTTTCAATTATGCTCGGCAACGTAAGCGAGAAGGGAGACTGAAGAGCGTAGATTTTTGCGCTATGACTAAACCCTTGAAATTTATTTGGATTCCAAATATTTGAAAGCCTTTTTGATTTGCAAAAATCAACGGCTGAACCGAATGTTTTGAAATTTGGCATACACGATACTTATACCAAGATATTGCCAAACCGATAATTGTGACTTCGTCTGTCAATTCAGTATAGACGGCATGGACCAGTCAAAATCGTTGGATTTTGAACGGGGAAAGTGAATATATATATATATATGGTATCAGACCTATTAGGCAATTCCTACAATTGTGAGTTAGAAGCTGAAAATTACTTCCCTGGGCGTGAAAACACTGGCAGATGTTGTTTTTTCTACCATTACCACTACCTCCGCTGATATGCCTTTCACTGTATTATTGCCACTGCCGCAGGTTTTGACTACAATGTAGTCATTTCTCACTTGTTATATGCTACAAAGCTTAGCCTGTTTAACAGTTCCATCGCTCATCGAGAGATAGGCGTGTAACTTCGAGATAATCTGTCCAAAAAATCTGGATAGAAAAGAAATAAACAAGGGGCCGTTACTTAAGTTGTTTACATGCTCAACGACCAATGAAAATTCACGAAAATTAGGCTGTCAAAGCTGCCGTCATCATCCATTTCAAATGTTCAAAGCAGCAGCTAGGCCGATGCAGATGCAGGAGTGAAAGAACTGAAGTATTTTGTTATTGTTCAATCATGCGCATATTTGTTTTACTAGGAAGCCATGACAATATTACTGTTTAAATAAAGGAAGTATCATCCACTTGGTGATTCCTTCATTAACTATTTTGTCACTTTCAATAGTATGACCTGTCGCCCTCGCCGCTGCGCCCTGTAAATGTATCCGGTGAGTGAGATTGTCCTGGCGCCAGCAGAACGAGAAGAAGTTCATGTCTTCGCCGTCAGAATTTCAGAGCGTTAAACGTTCTCAGTAGAAAAGTTTTACAGAGCATATAGAGCTTCTCAATTGGGGGGGGGTGACGAGGCTTTTCGTTAACACAATAAAATAAGGTATGAACTGACCGAAGATTCTTGTGACATTGTGGTCGAAATTCGATCTTAAATGACAGAGCGCATGTGCTTCATTAAATACTGCAAGTCCATCTTTCCAAGAATAATGTATACGGCGCCTGCGATTAATAACTTCATCCGCAATTATCATCTAGAATGTGACCACTCGTCTCACCGACAATTATTCTTGTAAATCGATCTGGCTAGAGTTGGACTGTTGGCCATCAGTGTTACTCCAGAAAGGGCACAGATTATGGATTTCTCAAACCCTTGTGATCAGGTACCAACTTATACAACCTAAACTATCCTTAACGGTGAAAAATGGACCTTATCTGGCGTAACAAGGTTCTCCACCAGGAATGTATTACTGCTGCGTGTGTGTGCATAAAGTTAGGCGATTTGCTGCATGAACAATCGATTTTCCAAGTACAATTGGCGAATACAGGAGGATGGAAAGAATTGAGAGTAGCTTATAAGAAGAATGTTATGGTTCTACCACCCTTTTAATATATTGAATGTGATGTTAGCCTCCATCATAGAACGCGATTGAAGACGATTTAAAGTAACTAATTATTCTCCAAGTGCTAGTCACCCAATCATATATACTAGCACCCCATAGCCAATAGTAGTACGGATATTTGAACCTATCAATACCTTGAAACAAGTCAGTCCTCGTCCAAGAAGAATTTCCCCTTCCATGCATATTCGAAATTCGGTACCAAATTCACATTGACACTATTCGCTCAAATAGCAAAGAAATATAACAGAAAATAACATAAACACAAGCTAATTGTGTCTTGCAAGAACGAATCCCTCAGCGATGTTCAATGATGTCTACGAAACACTGAGATTTTCCTATCACTGTCGTACCACTGACTAACACTCGTCGTATTACTGACTAATGACTTTATAAAAAAAAAATATTATCAACTTAATAAGTAATATTGTTGGGGCGACATCATTTATCTTCTTATTTAAATCCTGAACTTTTTGGGGTATCCCGCAGTTTCGTATTCTTGGCTATAGTGAGATTCCCCAGAACAAAGCATTGATGGGGATTTTCCCTTCTGATAATAATTGTACAGAATTCTTTTCAGATTTTGTTATAACGAGTACACGAGACGTGTGAACAAGAGAGGTTTTATTTTTACATTATACATGAACTGATCATGATTAGATCCAGTTGGAAGCATATTCAACAGATAGACGCTTTGGACTTTGACGAGCTATAGCTGTGAACAAAAGTGTATTGGCACAGCAATTTTGTATTAATAATTCATCAGCTAGCTATTATATCTGCTGCATTTGACGTAACTGACAGATTTAACATACAAGAGATAGATCGAAATTCCCTGTCCATAATCGAATGATTGTTCATAAGCCGATATTAACACCGAGCTCCACGCAGGCATAACATTAACATACATTAGCAGAGGCTAGTCTCTTGCGACAGAGAATTGAGTGTAGCTGCCATCTTCTGGCAAATTGGCTAACATGAAAGCTGTCATCGATACAACACTATATAGATGTTCCGATGTTATTTCCTCAAAGCGCTTGCTCGGCGTCGGGCCTCACAGGTGTTTGTTCTGAATACCAACTTGCATTCAATAAATACTCCCTCGTTTTGGCCTTTATTTGACTATCTGGCGGTCATACAGTTCATCATTTTCCAACAGATGACTTGATTGGGCTCGTTCATTATGATTCAGAGATATTTTTATCTAATACAGCTCAAGCCGGTGCTAGGGACCGGGTGGTCATGTCATTCAAGATATCCACATGAACAGCTACAAACGAAGCGTGGTGGGATACAAATCGTCGCAGGCATCACTTTTGATTCTTGTGATGTTTTAGAAAGATGCAGTCAGTATATTTGTCTGGGGAGTCATATGACTTCTTGTCAGTACGTCGGCATCGTTTTCCACCACACTTTTAATGCTGCGTTTAATTCCATATTTCACATTCCCAAAAGCGACCCTTTCCCATCTTCGTTTATCACCGTAATAAACCATATAGAGATGGCGTGAGTCTACTAATCACTATAGTGTCAGGTAGGACTTTCATTCACTGTATTTACGGTAGTTTATTTCGGATGTTCCGTATATCTGCTCGTGAAGATTAGCATTTGAGTGACAGAATAATCTCAAGAACGGGATGTTTCCAAATTATCAACACGGAAATGTTGCATCATTACAAATTTGTTCCTTAACACAATCCTGTTACCTGAAGCACCCGTCAGTTTCCAACGGCACTTAAATTTATCGTCCGAGATATAATCGTTTGTTTGTACTGCAATTTCAAAGTTCGATAACATATTTTGATATATTTTATTTTGATCGCAATGTCACAATCGGCAGTTTATCTGGTCTACAACTGATTTCAATTTCGCATTGGACGGTTTACGTCGTCTACAAGTCTAAGTAAGTTATACTCTATGGGTTCCAATTCAGTCAGGGGTTGTGTGGTACTGTGATACATGTACATCGATACAGCCTTTGTAATCAATCAAGGTAATTTGCCGTCTTCTCTCTAGATCACTGCCATAGTAATACTTCAGTAATATTCCAGTGGGACCTGCATATGGCGTATACATATCTCGCTTAGTAGCATTTGCTAGATCCTGTGTTAAATGTGATGATTTTAATCAACGTCACAAAACATTGTTGCAGAAACTTATAAAACAGGGCTATTCCACCAAGCGCCTCCACTCAAAGTTTCTCAAATTTGGCGATACATATCGCATGCTGATAGCAAAATACGAGCGTAGCGTGCAAGATCTATGGCGCTACGTTTCGTAACTTGTGTCTAATTCCGCTTAACCCGGGGCTAGGGCGCTTAACCCGGGGCTAGGGGCCGTATGAACCCATGTACTTCAAGATCCTCATGGTACTCATATGAACAGACACAATCAAAGCGTGACTGAGATACATCTTTTTTTTTTAGATGACGACTCTATAACGAATATTATGGATTAAGAATACTGATCAGCGATACGGATTTGATATTTTTGGAACATCATGATGTCTTGCCGGCATCATTGAAAACTGTTGACCGCTTCTCTCTTGCAGAAAAACAAGCCTATGTTTATGTATACTATGATTGTCTTTTTGAATTTGGTGCTAATACTGTCATGTGGAAAATGGAATAGGTCTTTGGATTATGGACGCGGATATTCTCTAATGGACGACGGCTGGATTATGAATGACGGACTAGACGCTTGTAATCAATTACGTCTCCGGTCATTAATAAATGCCCCTTAATAACAATTCCGATAAGATTGAGACGTTTACCTTGTGGACGTTCTCCGATCAATCCATATTTTGGCCAGTTTACTAGCGCATGTGCGATATATTCTTGTTCGAATTCACTGATGGTGTTCTATGCCAAAGTCCTTATCAGGCTTCGTCTGGTATTCTAAATGTTTGCTATATCGTGGTGCTCTTATGAACAGTCACAATCAAAGCGTGACTGAGATACATCATTCTCTAGATGACGACTTTACCATGATTATTATGGATTAAGAATACTGATCAGCGATACGGATTTTATATTTTTGGAACATCATGATGTCTTGTCGGCATCATTGAAAACTGTTGACCGCTTCTCTCTTGCAGGAAACTAGCCTATGTTTATGTATACTATGATTGTCTTTTGGAATTTGGTGCTAATACTGTTATATGGAATATGGAATAGGTCTTTGGATTATAGACGCGGATATTCTTTAATGGACGACGGCGGAATTATGAATGACGGACTAGACGCTTGTAATTATTCAGGGGTGTGCTGCAATCTGGTTCCAAGAAAAGGGCTTGGTCAGACTGTTTCAGAGATTGGCTGCTGGGCTGAGGTGGTATAGATGGGTTGAATATGGTTTTTATTATTTGGATTTTGATTTCCCACATTCGGCCCAACAGCTGCTGTGCAGACCATAGGATATGATGATCTGATTCAAGACTTCCGTCGAAGTAATCGGCCTCATTGTTAAATTCACTTATATCACTTTCTGTTGATCTTCTCCTTGGCTAGTGCCATCACTTCTGCTTGCCATTCTTACTGTGTCATTGGTGTCGTTGGTCTTCTGGATTAATGGAGATTCTGAAGTTCATTCACCTCTTCTCGCACTTGTTTACCATTTCTACGTTGACGTGTCTATTTCAGTAGTAAAAGGTAGTTAAATATCCCAACGTGGGCAGCCTCAGATTTCTTACCCGTGCAGGCCATTTCATCAGAAATATAATGAAACAGTCGGACATTGGACCATGTGGTAGGCCCTAGCTGCCATGTTACAAATACTTCCCTCTCCAACATATCCCTTATAAAGATGCAATGGAGAACATATCAGCTTTATATGGGCATGCTACGCGAAAATCAGGAAGGGAAAGTGTGGGACAGAGTAAGAGGGGCAGGGAGCTGTGTAGGAATTTGATCAGTCGTTGCAGGGCAGATAGTGTACCCATCCCCGTTCTACGTTTATGCCTCACTATTCACCAACATCTGGCCCTCAAACCCCCCACATATATAGGGACAAAGCATAGCTCCCTTATCTGCACCTCTATCAGGTACAAATGATAACACTGTCTTTTGACACAGGACCTCGTATATTATCGAGGACCTGATTGAGATTGTTCCTGAGAAAGTGATGTGACATTTTAGTGGGTGTTCTCCAGTAAAGGCTAGAGTTATATTCAATATATGCCGGTCATCTGGGATATTCCGTTGCGGAAACAGTAAATAATTACACAAATACTGTAATCATCTACCTGGTCGCATATTGGACCATATGGGATTTCTCGACTCTCTATACTATAACCCCTCATCAGGACCTCTAAGTTCATTAATAGTATCTATGTTCAAGAAAACTGATCGTAGATATATTAATGTCGGAAGCCATAAAGCATTCTTTAGCTCTACTACATACAAGAGATATCATTCATGGGATGTTTCTTGTTTATAGAGTTGCTTGAATTTCTCATTAAAGATATCGATGTGAAATTTGGCAACACATTATATCAGCAGCATATAGGTATTCCAATGGGTACTAATTGTGCACCCCTGTTGGCTGACCTGTATCTGTTCTCTTAAGAATATGACTATATGCAGGCGCTTTCAAAAACCGATCTATTCAAAGACCGTTCCTTCTCATTCATCAAACGCTATATAAACTATCTTCTCGCTGTGGATAATCGCTATATAAATGACGCAGTGAAGGATATATATCCACCTTTACTGGATTTGAAGGAAACTAGAGATAGCCCTACAAGCACATCATATTTAGATCTATATCTCTAAAAAAATGAAGCGGGCATTCTCTCTCGTCGACTTTATAACAAAAGAGATGATTACAATTTCGACATCGTAAACTATCCCTTTCTGGACAGTAATATTCCAGTGGGACCTGCATATGGCGTATACATATCTTGCCTAGTAGCATTTGCTAGATCCTGTGTTAAATGTGACGATTTTAATCAACGTCACAAAACATTGTTGCAGAAACTTACGAAACAGGGCATTCCACCAAGCGCCTCCTCTCAAAATTTCTCAAATTTTGCGATACATATCGCATGCTGATAGCAAAATACGAGCGTAGCGTGCAAGATCTATGGCGTTACGTTTCGTAACTTGTGTCTAATTCCGCGTAACCCGGGGCTAGGGGCCGCATGAACCCATGTACTTCAAGATCCTCATGGTGCTCATATGAACAGTCACAATCAAAGCGTGACTGAGATACATCATTCTTTAGATGACGACTTTACAACGAATATTATGGATTAAGAATACTGATCAGCGATACGGATTTTATATTTTGGAACATCATGATGTCTTGCCGGCATCATTGAAAACTGTTGACCGCTTCTCTCTTGCAGGAAACAAGCCTATGTTTATGTATACTATGATTGTCTTTTTGAATTTGGTGCTAATACTGTTATATGGAAAATGGAATAGATCTTCGGATTATGGACGCGGATATTCTTTAATGGACGACGGCTGAATTATGAATGACGGACTAGACGCTTGTAGGTAGGTACAGATACACGTCGAGTGGATAATCGCGGTAAGCTCGCCCAGTGTAATAAATTCCAATATAAAGTACACTAATCTGCAATAATATCTAATACATTACGCTGTTATGGAGTATTATTTTATCTGTTTAGATAATCGAATACTATATAGTGCTCAGGTGATAGGTTACTCTGTTGAAAAGAAAACATTTGTTCAGTAGTCCTACGCGTCTATTATATCACTTTGTCCTTTCCTGTAACACAAGAACCTAATTTTCTTACACTACCTATATTTGACCTTGATATGCTTTCTCGATAACCGCAGTCAAACCAGAAATGACGTCATAAAAATGACAATGGACGATGTAGGAGCTAGAGGAATGAGATTTTCACTAATGGAACAACAACGAAGGGTCGTCAAACGGGCAAGAGAATGTTAATGGAATGGCCCCCGTTAAAGGCGTGGAACTTTCACCATGCTATACCTTGAAGCAAAGGGGTGTATTGACGACATACTATAGTCTGTCCATTTTAATTAGTCGTCTACTTTGGAGCTTGTCAAAAATCAGTAGTTAACTCTGCATAAATTTTCTTTTCTGCATCGTGTAGAACAAACTGAACTCTACAAAATGACTACCATTACTTCGTGATATCGACAATATGGACCCGACAATATATCACGCTTGGAATAACTTTGTAATTCTCTCCATATAAAACTCCAGTACGGTTGTTTCATGTACCCGGTCTCAATTACCTAGTGAGACGTCATAATGTATTCATGATCACTGGCACAAAGGTCATTGATCCCGTATAAGGTAATAACAGGCGGTCCGTTTGATTGTCGCTTATATCCCATGCCCAGTGAAATTGCCGAATGATAAATCGCACACACTTCTATGACCGTACATGGCATTGTTGACCTTTGTGCTAGTAAACACGAATATATTATGACGTCTCCCTATGTAATTGAGACCCGGTACATGAAACAACTGTACTGGAGTTTTATATGTAGAGAATTACAAAGTTATTTCAAGCGTGATATATTGTCGATATCACGAAGTAATGGTAGTCATTTTGTAGAGTTCAGTTTGTTCTACACGATGCAGAAAAGAAAATTTATGCAGAGTTAACTACTGATTTTTGACAAGCTCCAAAGTAGACGAGACTATAAGGCTACGTCTGAGAATCCACGGTATTCTCGGGTCTGAATGTGAGGTGTCGTGGGAAGTTTTCCTGTATGTCATATGCTTACTTTTTAGTCGCCGGACGTCGTCAATTTTTCCGATCTCTTGCATATCGCTTCAATTTATTACTTGAAAATCGTAGGATTCTGCTGGTGGATTGTTAGTCCCCGAGGCCCGCCCTCTGTACATGTCATTCGACAAATATATGTAGGTTTATTGTTTTGGTGGAAAATTTAAGCCGTACGACGTCGGGCATTACAGGTTAGTTTATCTGTGTATTCTTGCATTTATCAGGTTTACCCTTCGTTGAAGCGTTTACTCCATCAGACGGCCTCGATGCTCATCCATCAACATCAGATGAGTTATTTGTTTGAGCTGATCTGTCATCGCGCCCCAGAGCAAGCGTATCTAATTCCGCTTAATCCGGTGCTATGGGCCGTGTGGATACGAGTCTCCACATGAACAATCGCAATAAAAGCGCGACTGAGATACTAAAGTTACGTCCGAGAATCCACCGTATTCTCGAGTCTGAATGTGAGGTGTCGAGGTAAGTTTTCCTGTAAGTCATATGGTTGCCTTTTAATCGCCAGACGTTGTCAATTTTCCCCATCCCTTGCATATCGTTCCAAATTGAAACGTCCCAATATATCCTTGAAACCGATAAATTTAGATTCGAACGTAATCTGGGTGAAATGGCGAATGAACAAATACTCTAACCGACACTAAATAACTGGGTACTATCGTGAGAATTGATTTTCATGTCTAAATTGTCAAGTGATACATGTAACTTACAAGGAGCGCACGTCTATCTTAGGATTATTCCTATCGCGTCATTAACATTAGAACGAAGAGAAATGATCCCAGATCCTCAATCGACAATATTCTTGTCCGAACAAGACACAATGGTTCATAGGCTCCTACATTTATGTCTTCAACCTATAAGTCCTAGCTTACAGATGGTCGCATCTAATGAACGCCGAGGAAGGAGGTAATCGGTTTAGTGATAAAGGTTGAAGATCTTAAATTCCCATAGCCTGCACCTTGCACCCTCTGCGCCCTATATAATATGTAACTCTACCATGGGTGTTTAACCGTCCAGACATACAGTAGAAAACGTTGTAGAAACGAAGATTACAAACGAGGCTCTCCATCCTGTAACCTAAGTCGCGGAGTGTAACTCATGCTGTGTGCTTTAGCAATATTATATTCACCGAGCCACGAAGCTTATTATCTTCTTGTGTTAAGGAATAATGACTAAAATGATAGGAACTCAATTATCAGTAGCATCTGTCGCCTTCGAACACGAATATTGTTGATTCGTGTTGATTTCCTTCAATGTAATGTTAATACCACACGTCAGGATTGTTCATGGGGTGGACCTTCTCTCCAGGTAAATTGGTGGGGGCCAAAATCAGTGGTTATCAGGGGATAATTCAGACCCACAAAACCCAATCCTCGTGATTGGAGGACACCGTGATATAGTTAAAGTTAAGATATTTCTTCCAACCTGAATGTAGATTAATGATCCTGATAAATAATAATATGATAAATAATTTCTCTGACTAGTTTCAATCAGTAATACATGTGGTAAACTTTTAAGCAAAAAATTGATTGCTCGCAGTGTATATGTTTTCTAAATTAGTATGTTGGGTGCACATTTTTAACCCAACCATACAATTTTATTGAAATCCATGTTATTTCTTAGACAGATGTCAAAACACGACCAAAATATACTATTTTTCGGATATGCTCTTTTTTCAAGTAGTACCTATATAAGACTATTATTTAGAGGGCTTTACCATAAACTGTTTTGCGTGTGAAAGGTAACGAAACCCATTAAGCCCTCACTCACCAAGATTGTCCTGGTCAAGGTTCACAGTTTGCTCATTGAAGGAGAGACTTCCGTTCAAAAAGATGATTCCAGTGAGCCGGGTCAACATCGTGATATTGTGACCATGTCGGTTGGAACATCAACACTCCATGATCAGGTTGATGTTGCCATAGACAATGCGAACTCGAGTTTGAATCAATCTTTGATTTCTTATCTGAATCTACTTTCGAATTGGATATACACGTCAGCACGAAGTTGTTCTTGAAACTATTGATATTCGACACAGATGAAAGTCTATCCAGAGAGTGACACGTACTGCGTCTGCGGTGAATGGAAAATCATTTTTTAAGATATTCAGTTGAGCGAGAGAGAATATATTATGGATGACTTTCTGTGACTACTCGAGTATAGCGTTTCAGGATGCTCATAAATATGGATAGATACGTCACCGATACAGCGACCTTACGTGAAGAACGAAGTAGCATGTTATAGACCTGCCGCGTATTGATCTTTGCAATGATCTACTCAAACTACAAAGGATTTGGTTTCTTTATATTCTCGAATCCGCGCTTTATGGATTACAAGCCCGGGGCTAGGTCATTATTATTTCTCCATCAATCTATCGACAAACCTCTATCGTCTCGTATTGCCATAGTAAATCCGGCAAATCTTCACGTAATATCATAGTCGTTATTGTCGACCACTGCCAGCGGCTTTATCTCCCAGAAATGATTACGACTCTAGGTAATATCGTTCGCAGACGACATCAATCAAGGTGTTGCTTTTAGGAAGAGGTTTGGCGAGGGAAAGGACCTACCCAGTCATTATGTGACGCCCAGGATATGGAACCTACCGTGACTCTCGAAGCTAAATCAAACGTCTGCCGTGGTAAAACTAAGTAAAATCCAATATCATAGTCTCTTTGTTCATCTTAATTTCAGACCGCTTTTTGATCGAGCTTTGGTGAAATTACGACTGGTTACATAAAGTTGGCAGTCATCAATTCCTAATGGCAGTTCATTAAGGATTGATACGAATTTCCACGATGTACATGTAGCTTCTCATCACGTGATCACCATATTCAAAGAAATGTTGGCCGTTTCTTCGAGAACTGCCTCCAGAGATAAACAGTTCATGTTGCATTAACATACAGAAGAGTCTACTGCTATGTAACATTGTGATTTTGTTAAAAAAAATATGGCGTATTGCTCCTACAGGATCCATACCAACTACTGTTGGTCTTGTTTACTTTATGTATGGTTTGCATACACCGCGCAACAAGCCAATGGTGGTTGTACTATTGGCAATTCAGTTTATCTTATCGTATCGTATTTACTGATCAAAAATATGACTATAATCTTCCAGGATCCATACAATATCATGGGTTGATATTTCTTAAACCAATGATAAAAAACGTCGATCTTGGTTACTTCATTCGCGACACCAGAGGACTGGAATGTAATGAATAATTTAGTTCTATGAAAATACCTATGTCAACAGTAGTGATACAATGTAGGGGTCCCCCAATCGTACACGAAGCTGGAATCTAGATGTGAAAGGGATGGCAAAACGTTGCAAAAGAGAATGTGGCTCAGAGGCGTAGGCTGGAATGGTGGGGATACAAATCCCTGTGCATTTAGTGCATTTCTGTAGGATCACAAGGTATGCCGTGCTAAATGGGTTTGCAGATTCATGAACATGTCAAAACAATATATGTATATGGATTATTTATTTTACATTTATCCCTCATCATACAATATCCGACATTATACATTTATGCTCACTTCAATAAAGCTTCACATTAACTTCTTGATAAGGTTATTATTGTATACGATTTTTGACCATAGCAAGCGTCAGATCCGACATTCAATGCTCAACCGTCGTCCATAAGGAAATCTCAGTATCAAAAATGGAAAGACCTATATCGTAGGACAGTTAGCCCCAATTCAAAACAAAAAATTGTTTCCTAAAAGAGGAAAGCGATGAATAGTTATCAAGGATGTCGGCAAGACATAACGATGTTCTATACATACATTCCTAATCACTAACCATTATTCTTTATCCGAATGAATTCCAAGTCGTTAAATCCACAGTTAAATCTGGAACCCTGGTCCATACTCTTATCTGAATCACTAGACTACTGAAGAAAACGGACCCATTCGTCTGGAATCCACAGGAAACTTGTAGCCTACATTTAAAGACGCAGTAAGTAGCGGATACAATCTGGATGGTCTATCTTGATGTGACTCGTAGGGTAGCCTAAAGCATGCAATTTACGACATACTGGGAAGCCAATCTGAACACTTCATTACGCCTTTCGGCTATCGGCTCACGTGTGAAGCGAACAGATCATGGCGTCATTAATGTTTTACGGACGCTATAATAATCAGTCGATATTTTGGAGCAACCGACCGGTTCACTCAGTGTCTTAATGATTTTCCGGTGAGAGGAATCGTTTAACACCTCAATGTGCTTCTCAGAACGGTCTATATAGCTCAGTATTGACAATTCTTATATTGGTAAAACGGAATTTATGGTCATGGCTAGGTTAATTCCGGCTGTCGAGTACCGCGAAATAGAATGATTACAGATATTGACCAAGGAACCAACAACCGGTCCTATAAAACCAAGCTAAATCCGCGAACAAATACCATCGGTGCCGGTACATAAAGCGCTGAAGGATTGCCCAAGGTGAATAACAGGGTAAAACCTCCGATTTGACTAACAACACGGGCGAAACGGTTAGACATAGTTCTTCAACATGACCGAGTAAACAGTTTGATGCATCAAAAATTGCTTAATCAATACGAGAACAAACACGGTATGGAAACATTTCTCCCCTCTTGCGAACATAAGAACACAAAGATACCGATCGCATGCTGACAGAGGAAACGAGTGACCACTAGATCTGCCTCTCATTAGTGTATGACCTAATTGGCCTACCTCTCATTAGTGTGTGACCTAATTGGCTCTCCTTTCATTAGTGTGTGATCATTAGATATATTCCTCAACATTGTGTGTCCTAATTTCTCGCTGTGACTAGAACTCTCCACGAGTATTGAATCAAGGAAAGTATTATTGCGGTAGATAGTATTCAAGCAGCCCTCTAAATGGCGAGGACCTAATAGTATTGTCCGGTTCCTTTACTACTGACTCATGCTCGGTCAAATCGTGGGAAATACTACTGCCAATTAATCTTCTATCATGCAGACTTAGAAGTAAGTTCCTTTCGAGATAAATAATGAGCTGTGATTGAAGAACAACTGGTATTATACGTTTAAATGTATATATGGGTAAATATATTAAAAAATACATGCCTTTTATCACATATCCAACTTCGAGTCTATACACAATTATTCGCCATCAAGAATCTAATGAATGCCCGATTGTACAAGAAAATATGTGACTGATCTTTTGATGTTTTAATGTGGCTTTTCCAGTTCTACTAAATGTAAAGCTATCACCATTCGAATATTTCTTTGTTATAGAGCTTCGCCAATATCTATATACAACTGTTTGATTCACAGTTAGTAGCCAGTCGTGGTCTTAAACGAGGTTCCAGTCAATTTGAATAGTAAAATGTCATTTTTGTTGTATTTCGACAAGACAGCGTAGACGTTCAGCTTATTCTTGTATAATCCGGGATTTTGCATTGACCCTACTGTAATACGTGAGAAATGCCTGTATTTTCAAGAAGAAGCACATATTTGATCCGAAGTTGAAATGTCCGTATCTGCAAAATGCCTCAATAGTTTTCTGGAACAATGCTACATTGGTAGACCTAATACAAATTGGGGGGGAGGGGGGGGGGGGTGGGTAACAAAACTTCCTTTAACACAGTTAGATTCCAACCTGGCCAACTATCTAACTATAGTCAAAGAGCAAAATTATTCTGATTTCGGCGAGTCAGTTTGCCAGTGTGCAAACACCTGGATCTATTTCATGCAGACTGTGACGGTGATGTTCATTGTACGCTACATATAACATTGATGTGACGCATAACTGGTATTGACTGGAACGCATGCGCCTTACTAAATAACGCAAGTTCATCTCAAGTTGTATACGGTTGATGTGGTTAACCCTATCTGGCCTTTTTGGGACCTGTCCTGGCCTGGGGGGGGCATTATTTTTCTTACTCCTTGAGCTAGGGAGCAGAAACTTACCACACCATACTCTTGTGTCAAGCTCTACCAGAAAATGTAAAAAAAATCCAAGATTGCTGCTTTGATGACGTCACAGTGATGCCATTTTCAAAAACGGCATATTTTGGTCGATTTTTCGGTCAGATTTTCCGAATATTTTATTTATGCAATTTCTCCGCAAAAACTGCATGATAAATTAGTAAATATTAATGTGATGTGAATTAAAATAGTTTTTGCCCACTTTTCATCGCGGCAAAGCAGACATTTTGAAGAAATATGACGAAAAAAACACACACTTTTCTGGTACCCGACGAGGCCGCCATCTTGAATTTGCTCATGATCCTCTGCTCGGGGGTTATGCAAATAGTCTCAAAATGAACCCAATATGATAAACTATAAAGTCACGGAGTTTCAGCTCACCATTTTTGTCGTCCCGGAGATATCACAGAAAGTTTGGTAGGGGGGAGGATGGCATTTTGCCCCCCCCCCCCCCCCCTGCGCCCAGGCCAGGTAGGGTTAATTAGCTCATCAGCAATTATCATCTAGAGTGTGAGCACTTTTAGAGCTGGGCGCTCGTCTCAAGGACATTATTATTGAGAATCGATCTGGCTTGAGTCGCACTGTTGGCCATCAGTGTTACTCCATGATGCTCATCCTTTAACATCATATGAGTTGTTTGAGCTGATCTGTCATCACATCTTCCGAGCTAGCGTATCTAAATCCGCCGAAGCCGGTGCTAGGGAGCGTGTGGATACTTCATAGTCTCCCCACGAACAGCTGCAATAAAAGTCATATGGTTGCTTTTCAGTCGCCAGACGTCGTCAATTTTTCCCACCTCTTGCATATCGCTCCAATGTATTATCTGTATATGGCAGGATTCTGCTGGTGGACTGTTAGACCCGAGGTCCGCGCTCTGTACATGTCACTCGACAGATATATGTAGGTTTATTGGATTGGTAGGGAATTTAAGTCGTACGACGTCGGGCATTACAGGTTAGTTTCTCTGGGTATTCTTGCATTTACCAGGTTACCCCATGTTGATGCGTTTACTCCGTCAGACGTCCATGATGCTCATCCTTTAGCATCAGGTGAGTTGTTTAGGCTGATCTGTCATCACAGCTCCTGAGCTAGCGTATATAATTCCGCTTAAGCCGGTGCTGGGGGCCGTGTGGATAAAAGCGCGTCGGAGATACTAAGGCTACGTCCGAGAATCCATCGTTTTCTAGGGACTGAATGTTAGGTGCCGAGGGATGCTTTCCTGTAGAGTCAGATGGTTGCCTTTCAGTCGCCAATTTTCCCCACCTCTGGCATATCGTTTCAATCCAGAAAGGGAACAGATTATGGATTTCTCAAACCCTTGTGATCAGGAAACAACTTACACAACCTAAGCTATCCTTAACGGTGAAAAATGGACCTAGATCTGGAATAACCCGGTTCTCCGCCAGGAATTTAATACTGCTACGTGTTTATGCATAAAGTTTGACGATTTGCTGCATGAACAACCGATTTTCCAAGTACTGTTGGCGAATACAGGAGGATGGGAAGAATTGAGAGTAGCTTATAAGAAGAATGTTCTTGTTCCACCACCCTTTTAATATATTGAATGTGATGTTAGCCTCGATCATAAAAAGCGAATGAAGACGATTTAAAGTAACTAATTATTCTCCAAGTGCTAGTCACCCAGTCATATATTCGAACGCCCCATATCCAATAGTAGTACGGCATATTTGAACCTATCAATACCTTGAAACAAGTCAGTCGTCGTCCAAGAAGAATTTCCGCTGTTTCATGCATATTCGAAATTCGGTATCAAATTCACATTGACACTATTCGCACAAATATCAAAGAAATATAACAGAAAATAACATAAACACAAGCTAATTGTGTCTTGCAAGAACGAATCGCTCAGCGATGTGCAATGATGTCTACGAAACACTGAGATGTTCCTATCACTGTCGTACCACTGACTAACACGTATTACTGACTAATGACTTTATAAAAAAATATTATCAATTTGCAATATTGTTGGGGCGACATCATTATCTTCTTATTTAAATCCTGAAATTTTTTTGTTGGTACCCCGCAGTTTCGTATTCTTGGCTGTAGTGGGATTCCTCAGAACAAAGCATTGATGGGGATTTTCCCTTCTGATAATCATTGTGCAGAATTCTTTTCAGATTTTGTTATAACGGGTACACGAGAACGTGTGAACAAGTGAGGTTTTATGTTTACATTATAAATGAACTGATCATGATTAGATACATCTGAAAGCATATTCAGCAGATATTGTCTTTAGATTTTGATGAGCTATAGCTGTGGACAAAAGTGTATCGGCACAGCAATTTTGTATACCTAATTCATCAGCTATCGATTATATCTGCTGCATTCGACGTAACTGACAGATTTAACATACAAGAGGTAGATCGGATTTCCGTGTCCATAATCGAATGATTATTCATGAGCCAATATTAACACCGAATTCCACACAGGCATAGCATTAATTTAAATTAGCAGAGGCTAATCTCTTGCGACAGAGAACCGAGTGTAGCTGCCATCTTCTGGCAAATTGGCTAACATGAAGCTGTCATCGATACGACACTATATAGATGTTCCGATGTTGTTTCCTCAAAGCGCTTGCTCAGCGTCGCACCTCACAGGTATTTGTTCTGAATACCGACTTGGATTCAATAAATACTCCCTCGTTATGGCCGTTTTTAACTGTCTGGCGGTCGTTTAGTTCATCCTTTACCAACAGATGACTTGATAGGGCTAGTCCATTATGACTCGGAGGTATTTGTAACTAATACCGCTCAAGCCGGTGCTAGGGGCCGTTTGGTCATGTCAATTCAATATGTCCACATGAACAGCTACAATCAAAGCGTGACTGGGATACAAATCACAGGGATCACTTTTGATTCTTGTGATGTTTTAGAAATACGCACTCAGTACATTTGTCTGTGGGGGTCGTATGACTTCTTGTCAGTACGTCGGCATCGTTTTTCACCACCCTTTTAATGCTGCGTTTAATTCCATATTTTATATTCCCAAAAGCGACCCTTTCCCATCTTCGTGTATCACTATAATAAACCATATAGAGATGGCGTGACTCTAATAATCACTATAGTATCAGGCAGGACTTTCAGTCGCTGTATTTACTGTAGTTCATTTCGAATGTTCCATATAATGTAATTCGAATAATTCGAATGTTCGAATGATTTCGTCAAGATCAGCATTTGACAATCGTCAATGACTGACAGAATAATCTCACGAACGGGATGTTTCCAAATTATCAACACGAAAATCGCGACTTGCATTACAAATCTGTTCTGTAACACAATCCTGTTACCAGAAGCATCCGTCAGCTTCCAGTAGCACTTAAATTTATCGTCCGAAATATATATCTACTGCAATTCCAAAATTCGATATCATATTTTCATATTTTTTAATCGCAATGTCACAATGGACAGTTTATCTGGTCTATAGCTTTGATGTCAATTTCGCATTGGACAGTTTATATAGTCTACAAATCTAAGTGATACTATATACAACCGTCTAGTCCGTCATTCATAATTCAGCCGTCGTCCATTAAAGAATATCCGCGTCCATAATCCAAAGACCAATTCCATATCCATATAACAGTATTAGCACCAAATTCATAGTATACATACACACAGGCTAGTTTTCTGCAAGAGAGAAGCGGTCAACAGTTTTCAATGAAGCCGACAAAACATCATGATGTTCCAAAAATATAAAATCCGTATCGCTGATCACTATTCTTAATCCATAATAATCGTTGTAAATTACAAGCGTCTAGTCCGTCATTCATAATCCAGCCGTCGTCCATTAGAGAATATCCGCGTCCATAATACAAAGATCTATTCCATATTCCATATAACAGTATTAGCACCAAATTCAAAAAGACAATCATAGTATACATAAACATAGGCTTGTTTCCTGCGAGAGAGAAGCGGTCAACAGTTTTCAATGATGCCGGCAAGACATCATGATGTTCCAAAAATATCAAATCCGTATCGCTGATCAGTATTCTTAATCCATAATATTCGTTGTAAAGTCGTCATCTAAAGAATGATGTATCTCAGTCACGCTTTGATTGTGACTGTTCATATGAGCACCGTGAGGATCTTGAAGTACATGGGTTCATACGGCCCCTAGCCCTGGGTTAAGCGGAATTAGACACAAGTTTCGAAACGTAACGCCATAGATCTTGCACGCTACGTTCGTAGTTTGCTATCAGCATGCGATATGTATCGCCAAATTTGAGAAACTTTGAGTGGAGGCGCTTGGTGGAATAGCCCTGTTTTATAAGTTTCTACACAGGATCTAGCAAATGCTACTGGGCGAGATATGTATACGCCATATGCAGGTCCCACTGGAATATTACTGTCCAGAAAGGGATAGTTTACGATGTCGAAATTGTAATCTCTTTTGTCATAAAGTCGACGAGAGAGAATGCCCGCTTCATTTTTGTAAAGATATAGATCTAAGTATGATGTGCCTGTAGGGCTATCTGTAATTTCCTTCAAATCCAGTGAAGGTGGATATATATCCTTCACTGTGACATTTATATAGCGATTATCCACAGCGAGAAGATCGTCTATATAGCGTTTGGTGAATGAGAAGGAACGAGCTTTGAATGGATCGGTTTTTGAAAGCGCCTGCATATAGTCATATTCATAAGAGAACAGATACAGGTCAGCCAACAGAGGTGCACAATTAGTACCCATTGAAATACCTATATGCTGCTGATATATTGTGTTGCCAAATTTCACATAGATATTTTTAATGAGAAATTCAAGCAACTCTATAAACAAAGAAACATCCCATGAATGATATCTCTTGTATGTAGTAGAGCTAAAGAATGCTTTATGGCTTCCGACATTAATATATCTACGATCAGTTTTCTTGAACACAGATACTATTAATGAACTTATTAGACGGTCAATAAGGTACTGATGAGGGATTGTATTATAGAGTTAAGCTAACCCATAAGTTATATGGGTTCCGATCAGTCAGGGTTTGTGCGGTGCTGTGGTACATGTACATCGATACACCCTTTGTAATCAATCGTGGTAATTTGCCGTCATTAATACGAATTCCGATAAGATTGAGAAGTTTACCTTGTGGGCGTTCTCCGTTCAGTCCATATTTTGGTCAGTTAACTAGCGCATGTGCGATATATTCTTGGTCGAATTCACTGATGGTGTTCTATGCCAAAGTCCTTATCAAGCCTGATATTGTAAAAGTTTGGTATATTTTATTCAGGGGTGTGCTCCAATCTGGTTCCAAGAAAAGAGATTGGCTGCTGGGCCGAGGTAGTATAGATGGGTTGATTATGGTTTCTGTTATTTGAATTTTGACTTCCCACATTTGGCCCAACTGCTGCTGTGCAGACCATAGGATATCATGACCTGATTCTTCCGTCGAAGTAATCGACCTGATTGTGAAATTCACTTACATCACTTTCTGTTGATCTTCTTGGCTACTGCCACCACTTCTGCTGTTAGAACTGCCATTCTTACGGTGTCATTGGTTTCGTTGTTCTTCTAGATACAATGTACTCTAGATAGATTCCAAACGTCAAGCTGATGGGGGGGGGGGGGAAACTAGACGTTTTGGTCTTTGATATATGTTGGCATTTGTGGGAAGTTGATGCTGGGTCGACATCGGGCCTTACAGACTAGTCTTTTGTGTTAAATGCCGTCATTTACATCTGACGACGATACAGCTCACCAATCTCCAAGTACGAGTTGTCACAGCGAAACAGCTCACCAATTACCAGTATACGAGTTGTCAGAGCATTTCCATCATAGCTCTCTAGATTTGTATCTAATACCGCTTATGCCGGTGCTAGGGGCCGTGTGGTCATATCATCCAAGTTGCCACATGAACAGGTACAATAAAAGCGTACCTGAGATACAACACATATCACGAATCATTAGATTCTTGGTATGTGCTTTAGAATAGGTTAACCAGAAGACTATTCTGTGAAGTCATGTGACGCAGTCAGTATGTCGGCACCTCTTCCCACTTCCCTTATATGTGTTGTAATTTAGGACGATGAAGGAGCTAGATGAGTGAAACTTTTACTAACGGAACAAAAATGGAACGTCGTCAAACGGGTAAAAGAATATTAATTTTTTTAAGTTTGTAACTTTCACCATGCTACATCTTGAAGCCAAGGTGTATATTGAAACTTCCTATTATATCTTTGAACCCGATAGAGTTAGATTCGAACGTAATCGGGATCAAATGGCACAGGAACAAATACTCTAACGGAGACTAAATAACTGGGTACTATCGTGAGAATTGATTTTCATGTCTAAATTGTCACGTGATACATGTAGCTTACTAGGAGCGCAAGTCTATCTCGGGATTACTCCTATCGCGTCATTAACATTACAACGAAGAGGAATGATCCTAAATCTTCAATCGACAATATTCTTGTCCGAACAAGGGAAAATGATTCTTATGCTCCTACATGTACATGTTGTATATCTTTAACCTGTAGGTCCTAGCTAGCAGATGGTACTGTATGAGCGAGTGGTCGCATCTAATGAACGCCTAAGAAGGATAAATCGGTTTAGGGATGAAGGTTGCAAATTTTAAATCCTATAGCTCTATATAATAGGTAACTCTACCAAGGATCGAGGATTAGGAAGTTTAACTGTTCAGACATACGTTAGGAAATATTCTAGAAACTAAGATTACAAACGAGGCTCTCCATCCTGTAACCTAACTCGCCGAGTGTAACTCATGCTGCGTACTTTAGGGGTCACGGCCAATCGATCGAGACGGTTTCTCGATAAACGAGTAAAACCGATAAATATCTCGTCTCGAAGGGTCCCGGTTTATCTCTATCGATTGTTGTCCCGGTTTGCTCCCGGTTTTCTCTCGAAGCGCAAGACCATCTCGATCCTCCTCGAAAATAACTCGACATGCTTCGAGAATGGAATCGAGATGCCATCAAATGAAAGTTTGAATGATTCGGAAGGTGCATGCTCGCTGTATATTATTACCCTGTGGCAGCGAGATTAATCTCGGCGAATACATATGCATTTAAATGAATTAGACTGAACATGAATCATTTAATATTATTTTGTTATTCCGTCTAGAGATCTGTAGTCGCATACTTGCTCAGAAAGCGCAGTTTCTCTAAACGTTATAAATGGAAAGAAAAAAACACCGCCAATTGAAAAGGTATAACCCGACTCATTATTATTCTGTTATTTTGAACCTGTTTTTTAGAATTTGAATAACTTTACAAGATACGTCCAGGAACTGCGAATTAAAATAAATCATGCAAGTCTAAAATAAAATGCTATATGTTTCTCTGAAAGTTGATCAGAATGGGATATCTTTATCGTCAACGATTTTCCCCGTATTCAGAAATAAAAAGACTACGAAGTTTTCAGACAAACAAAACGCGGTATCGTTTCTAGTAAAATGTTTGTAAGCGTTGGTATAAAGCCTGATTGCCCTCTGAATCGGGCGAAAATTACTTTCATTATTTAGTTAATTTCCCAGACACCTGAAATCAGCAATAAATAATAGAACGTGAGTATATTATTAATCCCCCGCCAACAGTGCTGTTTCAGTTTTTTCTTTCAAAGAAATTAACAACTTTCCCTTCGCTGTTGTTTCAAGCCTACAGGTTTTCACAGACCCACTGTGGCGTGAATTATCAACACCTCTAATTCCGATTGCCAGTGTTTCCGCTAACCTTTAGTATGTCAGAAATAAACGTTGTTGATATAATCTCTTTATTTGAACTATATCACAAGACATTAATTTTAAGAAAATGAAATCTGTAAGGAATACTACCAAATTATAAAACAAATTACACATCTAGTAAAACTCTTATCATAGCTTTCAGTTTTCGGTTGAAACGATCTATGTTTGGTAAAAAAAAAACTTTATAGAACAATAATTAACGCATGCTTCCATACCATTATTATTCAGATCAAATCCAGTCGATGTGTCCTTTATTCGGCGACGGGTACTAGTCAGATAAGCAATCAATTATCGATGTGAGAGAAGTTCACTAAATGATATATTCATACTTTATATATAGATAAATGCAAGTTTTCGCTCAATTGAATTCACGAAACATCAGGACATAGATATATCGATTAAACGATGAATAACATTGAAAACATATTTAAAAATCCGTTTCTGAATTATTTTTTTCCCGCGATATACGTCGCAACACTCTAATCGCCTGAGAAGTTAAGATAGGCCAAATTAATGGCAACAGAACATGGACATAGTGAAACCGGGACCCCCTTCGAGATTACCGATCAATTTCGTAACCATCTCAAAAACCGGGACGTTTCGATCGAGATAGAACCGGGAGCAAACCGGGGGACGTCGCCAGGGGTCCCGGTTCAGCCGAGAAATTTCTCGATCTATATCGAAGGTATCGAGAAAGTGCCTCGATTAATTGGACGTATAATAGCTATATTATATTCACCGAGCCACGAAGCTTGTTATCTACATGTGTTAAGGAATAATGATTAAAATGATAGAAACTCAATGATCAGTAGCATCTATCGTCTTCGGACAGGAATATTGTTGAATAGTGTTGATTCCCTTCAATGTAATGTTAATACCGCGTCAGGATTGTTAAGATATTTCTTCCGGTCACCTATGATCTCAATTATGTATGACACACGGTTGCTTCAAGGCTTCTATATGTGAAAGTGTCACATACCTAACTATTACCACTCCCGAGAAATAGCTTTTCTTCCGACTCGACGATATGTCGTTTGTGTGAAGTCAGCTATGCTCGGTTTTGATGTCTTCACTTCCCGTTCTGCAGCTTTTGGTGAAATAGACACTGTTATCCACTGTGTCACATCAGCTGGAGTCTACCAACCTAAATGTAGATTAATGATTCTAATAAATGCAACATATAAATTTAGTGAAAATGATACCGGCGTACTGCCAATAAGTCACGAAATCAAAGACTTTCACTTATTGACACGGATATTCATTTGTGGACGACGGTTGAATAATAAAAGTCGGATCTAACGCCAATGCGTGTACATGAGGTGATGTAATATTCGATACAACCGATCATGATAGAATGGAACATCCAATCTTGGAAAGTATTATCCTATTGCCCAGACTGCATGTACTATACAATGTAAGATAGATAGATTCCAAACGTCAAGCTGATGGGGTGAAAATTAGAATAATCTTTAGCTGCTGGGGTCATGGCAGGAAAGACGGGAAAGAACATAGAAACACACACGCCTCAATAATATACACAGTTGTCAGATCCGACATTTGGTATATGCGTCAGAGACGACATTCAGTATTAAGGGGTATCGTCTTCGTTCGTTTACCGGATGTGATCCGATATATCACACGTAAAATCCCCAGATATTTATAGTCAAATGAGCATTCATATCAACTGAAAACGAATAATGAACTTAATATATCCGTCAAAAATTTCAACAGCTGAAATTTCAACTATGTAAAGGAAAAACTTAAATTTACACTTGATTTTGCAGCCTACCTACATTTTGGATTTGCGATTTTCTTCTACCTCTCCTCCAATTGTTTAACATGTGATTAACATGCCAACATGTGGTATGTTGGCAAGACCACCCAAAGACTCCATCTTAGGGTGAACGGTCACAGAAAATCCGTTAGGAAAAAGCAATTGCTTATAGGTAGACATTTTTTTGGACCCGACCATGGCTGGGATAACTTTAGTATTCAGATCATAGACGTCGTCTATCCATCTACTAAGGATTCCCCCTTTGGATTTGAGAGAAAAATCCGAGAGCGGGAATTATTCTGGATGCTAGAACTTGGGTCAGTGTTTCCGTTTGGTTTAAATGATAATGTCAGTGGGTCCGGCAATGCTACAAACCGCCGTTCAAATATATCCAACATTACCCAACTATTTAAACCCCATCAACGGAGACAACGCAGCCATGGTTGGCGAAAGTTTAATAGTTCGATGATTCACGATCATATCACTTTAAATTACTTAGTGGGTTTAACTAACGCACCCAATAGTATACATAGCTTACGTACAGTTCTGTATGCGTTACCTCTGAGAGCTTTAAATCAAATAGCCAGAGATATACAACAATCTGCGTCTTCAGGAAATATAATATCATCAAAAATCAGTAAAGTATGTCAAGATATAGCGTATTTTCGGTTGTATCGTCCAGTGAACATAATCGAAACATCTCAAGATCGGCTTTTCTTGAAACTCAACTACTTAGATAAAGGACTGGACATCATTAATTTACCTCGAATCCTGAATGATCCAGAGGTACGCAACGCTGTACCAAACTATTTTAAGTTCACAGAACCTCCTTGCATTTCATATAAGTACACTAAATCTATAGCCACCAAAATATTCAATTACTCCAATGCTGTCCAGGAGTTTGACTGGAACTTATACACGTCAGGAGGCTATAGTTGTGATTGTGAATTGTCGAACTTTATCTATACACCATGCAAACATATTGTGAGTGGTGACCTTGATGTGGTGAGTGATAAGGATCTGAAATTACTCCTGATGAAAGGACCTAAATATAGAGAGCCAAGAAGAATAAATCTGAAGGCCGACCAGAAGATAGTCCTGTCTGCATTAGAACAGTATGTTATTGATTGGTCTAAGCGAGAAAAAGTTGAACCTACAGTACTCGCTGATTGGCTGGACCTCACCAAGAGCAAGGTCGTTGAAACAATCCGCCATATTGACAGAAGTACTCTTCCCCAAGCAAAACAAGTACTGAGAAACCTCTATTCGCAAGAAGTTCTAGCAAATCTCCAGAGTAAATTCGTCATAGTCCCAGCAGACAAAGCTCCGAATAATATAATATTCATATGTAAGTATTACTATTACCAGCTGCTGGTTAAAGAATTGAGTGTAGACATATCTTCATCAAATACGTCTACTTACTCCCAAACTGCATTTACTCTGGAAGATTTATTTAACAATCACAAAAAGTTTCTCAGGGAAAGAGGTATTTGTCTTCCAACCAATCATAACGACATACCAAAAATATACTGGACTCCCAAAATGCATAAATCACCATACAAAGCTAGATTCATAGCTGGTTCTAGAAGCTGCACCACCAAGCTTCTTTCAACCCTATTGACGAGGGCCCTTCAGGAGGTAAAAGCATTTTGGGAAAGGTATTGCGCCACTATTTCTAAGAACTCTGGCGTTGAATGTATGTGGATATTAAAAACTCAAAATGTCTTACGGAAGAACTTGATGCTAAAGGTCACATACCGTACAGACATGTATCCACATGGGATTTCTCGACTCTCTATACTACAATCCCTCATCAGGACCTTATTGACCGTCTAAGTTCATTAATAGTATCTGTGTTCAAGAAAACTGATCGTAGATATATTAATGTCGGAAGCCATAAAGCATTCTTTAGCTCTACTACATACAAAAGATATCATTCATGGGATGTTTCTTTGTTTATAGAGTTGCTTGAATTTCTCATTAAAAATATCTATGTGAAATTTGGCAACACAATATATCAGCAGCATATAGGTATTCCAATGGGTACTAATTGTGCACCCCTGTTGGCTGACCTGTATCTGTTCTCTTATGAATATGACTATATGCAGGCGCTTTCAAAAACCGATACATTCCAAGCCCGTTCCTTCTCATTCACCAAACGCTATATAGACGATCTTCTCGCTGTGGATAATCGCTATATAAATGACGCAGTGAAGGATATATATACACCTTCACTGGATTTGAAGGAAACTACAGATAGCCCTACAGGCACATCTTATTTAGATCTCTATCTCTATAAAAATGAAGCGGGCATTCTCTCTCGTCGACTTTATGACAAAAGAGATGATTACAGTGGGACCTGCATATGGCGTATACATATCTCGCTTAGTAGCATTTGCTAGATCCTGTGTTAAATGTGATGATTTTAATCAACCTCACAAAACATTGTTGCAGAAACTTATAAAACAGGGCTATTCCACCAAGCGCCTCCACTCAAAGTTTCTCAAATTTGGCGATACATATCGCATGCTGATAGCAAAATACGAACGTAGCGTGCAAGATCTATGGCGCTACATTTCGTAACTTGTGTCTAATTCCGCTTAACCCGGGGCTAGGGGCCGTATGAACCCATGTACTTCAACATCCTCATGATACTCATATGAACAGTCATAATCAAAGCGTGACTGAGATACATCATTCTTTAGATGACGACTTTACAACGAATATTATGGATTAAGAATACTGATCAGCGATACGGATTTGATATTTTTGGAACATCATGATGTCTTGCCGGCATCATTGAAAACTGTTGACCGCTTCTCTCTTGCAGGAAACAAGCCTATGTTTATGTATACTATGATTGTCTATTTGAATTTGGTGCTAATACTGTTATGTGGAATATGGAATAGGTCTTTGGATTATGGACGCGGATATTCTCTAATGGACGACGGCTGGATTATGAATGACGGACTAGACGCTTGTAATTTGACACATATCTATTGTCAGAGAACGTGAAGGGCCCATTTCTCTGACTAATTTCAATCAGTAATATATGTGGTAAATTCATAAGCAAAGGAATTGAATGCTCGCAGTGTATATTTTTTCTAAGATAGCATGCTGAGTGCACACCCAACCATACAATTTTATAAAAATCCATGTTATTTCTTAGATTTGCCCATTCATACCAAAATGATTTATATAAAAAATAACATGGTCAAAATATATGATTTTTCGGATGTGCTCTTTTTTCAAGTAGTGCCTAAGACTATTATTTAGAGCGATTTACCATCAACTGTTTTGCGTGTGAAAGGTAACGAAACCCCTTAAGCCGTCACCCACCAAGACTGTCCTGGTCAAGGTTCACAGCTTGCTCATTGAAGGAGAGACTTCTGTGCAGAAAGATGATCCCAATGAGCCGGGTCAACATCGTGACATTTTTGTGAGAGGAGATGTGACCCTGTCGGTTGAAGCATCAATACTCCACGACCAGGTTGCTGTTGTCATAGACAATGCGGACTCGAGTTTGAAAAAAATCTTTGACTTGGATACACACGTCAGCACGAAGTTGTCCTTGAAACTATTGATATTCGACCCTGATGAAAGTCTATCCAGAGGATGAAGACGTACTGCGTCTGCGGTGATGGGAAAATCATTTTCTGGTGAGACTCCTACTGTGAATTAAGATATTCGAGAGAGAATATATTATGGATGGCTTTCTGTGACTACTCGAGTATAGCGTTTCAGTATGCCCATAAATATGGATAGATACGTTTCCGAAACAGTGAGGTTACGTAAAGAACGAAGTAGCATGTTATAGAACTGCCGCGTATTGATCTTTACAATGATCTACTCAAACTACAAAGGAGTTTTGTTCTTTATATTCTCGAATCCTCGCTTTATTGATCACAAGCCCGGGGCCAGGTCATTATTATTACTCCATCAATCTATCGACGAACCGTTATCGTCCCGTATTGCCATAGTAAATCCGGCAAATCTTCACGTAATATCATAGTCGTTATTGTCGACCACTGCCAGCGGCTTTATCTCCTAGAAATGATTACGGGTCTAGGTAATAGCGTTCGCAGACGACACCAATCAAGTTGTTGCTTTTAGGAAGAGGTTTTGGCGAGCAAAATGACCTACCCAGTCATTATGTGACGCCCAGGATATGGAACCTCCCGTGACTCGCGAAGCTAAATCAGAGGTCTGCCGTGGTAAAACTAAGTAAAATCCAAAATCTTAATTTGATACCGATTTTTGGTTGAGCTTTGGTGAAATCACGACTCGTTACATAAAGTTGGCAGCCATCAATTCCTAATGGTTGTTCATTAAGGATTGATACCATTATTTCCACGATATACATGTAGCTTTAGATCACGTGATCACCATATTCAAGGAAATGTTGGGCGTTTCTTCGAGAACTGCTCTCGGAGATAAAGAGTTCATGTTGCATTAACGTACGGAAGAGTCTAAAAACGTCGATCTTGGTTACTTCATTCGCGATACCAGAAGACGGAAATATAATTAATAATTTGGTTTTTAGAAAAATACCCATGTCATCAGTGATAAAAACACGAAATAGAAATATGTGAATTGCTATTATAGGTTCACGTTTCAATTATTATGAGTATTATTTTGGCTATTTAATTTTGGTGGATATATCGTGTGATTATTTTGTGATATTTTTGTTGTAAATGATGGTTGAGTTGTGAAATTCTTATCTGACCATCATATCCCAAACCAACAGTTTGGATACATTTAAGGGTTCTCTCAATTGTACACGAAGCTGAAATCTAGATGTGAATAGTTTCATTGAGAAAGGGATGGCAAAACATTGTCAAATCGAATGTGGGATTGGGGCCTAGGCTGGAATGGTGAGGATACACACCCCTGTGCATTTAGTGCATTTCTGTAGGATCAGAAGGTATGCCGTGTTAATTGTGTTTGGACATTCATGAGCATGGGGCAAAACAATATGTATATGAATTATTTATGCTACATTTATCTCTCATCATACAATATCCGACATTATACATTTATGCCCACTTCAATAAAGCTTCACATTAACTTATTTGTAAGGTTTTTATTGTATATGATTCCTGACCATAGCAAGCGTCAGATCTGACATTCAATATTCAGCTGTCGTCCATAAGAGAATTTCAGTATCAATAATCGAAATACCTTTATCGTATTTATCACCAATTCCAAATATGTGTGGATACTCCATAGTCTTCCCATGGACAGCTGCAATAAAAAAGTCATATGGTTGCTTTTCATCGCCAGACGTCGTCAATTTTTCCCACCTCTTGCATATCGCTTCGATCCAGAAAGGGAGCAGATTATGGATTTCTCAAACTCTTGCGATCAGGTAACAACTTACGCAACCTAAGCTATCCTTAACGGCGAAAAATGGACCTTATCTGGAGTAACCCGGTTCTCCACCAGGAATTTATTACTGCTACGTGTGTATGCATAAAGTTTGGCGATTTGCTTCATGAACAATCGATTTTCCAAATACTGGCGAATAAAGGAGGCGGGAAAGAATTGAGAGTAACTTATAAGAAGACTGTTGTTGTTCCACCACCCTTTTAATATACTGAATGTGATGTTAGCCCCGATCATAAAAAAACGCTTGAAGACGATTTAAAGTAACTAATTATTCTTCAAGCAATAGTTACCCAATGATATATTCTAACGCCCCATGGCCAATAGTAGTACGGCATATTTGAACCTACCAATACCTTGAAAGAAGTCAGTCGTCGTCCAAGAAGAATTTCCGCTTCCATACATATTCGGAATTCGGTATCAAATTCACATTGACACTATTCACACAAATATATGAGAAATATAACAGAAAATAACATAAACACAAGCTAATTGTTTCTTGCAAGAAAGAAGCGCTCAGCGATGTTCAATGATGTCTACGAAACACTGAGATGTTCCTATCACTGTCGTACCACTTACTAACTCTCGTCGTATTACTGACTAATGATTTCATAAAAAAATATTATCAATTCGCAATATTGTTTGGGCGACATCATTATCTTTTTATTTAAATCCTGAACTTTTTATTGGTATCTCGCAGTTTCGTATTGTTGGATAGTGGGCTCCTCAGAACAAAGCATTGATGGGGATTTCCCCATATGATAACAACTGTACAGAATTCTTTTCAGATTGTGTTACAACGAGTATACGAGAAGTGTGTGAACAAGAGAGGTTTTATGTTTACATTGTAGATGAACTGATCATGATTAGTTGCAGTTGGAAGCATATTCAGCAGATATTGTCTTTAGATTTTGACGAGCTATAGCTGTGAACAAAAGAGTATTGGCACAGCAATTTTGTATTACTAATTCATCAGCTATCGATTATATCTGCTGCATTCGGCGTAACTGGCAGATTTAACATACAAGAGTTAGATCGGAATTCCGTGTCCATAATCCAATGATTTTTCATAAGCCAATATTAACACCGAGCTCCACGCAGGCACAACATTAATATGCATTAGCAGAGGCTAATCTCTTGTGAAAGAGGATTGAGTGTAGCTGCCATTTTCTGGCAAAGTGGCTAACATGAAAGCTGTCATCGATACAACACTATATAGATGTTCCGATGTTATTTCCTCAATTACAAGCGTCTAGTCCGTCATTCATAATCCAGCCGTCGTCCATTAGAGAATATCCGCGTCCATAATCCAAAGACCTATTCCATTTCCATATAACAGTATTAGCACCAAATTCAAAAAGACAAAGTATACATAAACATAGGCTTGTTTCCTGCAAGAGAGAAGCGGTCAATAGTTTTCAATGATGCCGGCAAGACATCATGATGTTCCAAAATATCAAATCCGTATCGCTGATCAGTATTCTTAATCCATAATATTCGTTATAGAGTCGTCATCTAAAAATGATGCACCTCAGTCACGCTTTGATTGTGACTGTTCATATGAGTACCATGAGGATCTTGAAGTACATGGGCTCATACGGCCAGTTCGCTTGGTCGGCGTCGAACCTCACAGGTATTTGTTCTGAATACCAACTTGCATTCAATAAATACTCTCACGTTTTGGCCGTTTCTATCTGGCTGTCACATAGTTAATCATTTCCAGCAGATGACTTTTTGGGCTAGTACATTATGATCCGCAGATATTTGCATCTAATACAGCTTAAACCGGTGCTAGGGACCGTGTGGTCATGTCAATTCAATATTTCCACATGAACATCTACAATCGAAGCGTGGCTGGGATACAAATCATCACAGGGATAACTTTTGATTCTTGTAATGCTTTAGAAATAAGCAGTCAGTATATTTGTCTGTTGGGTCATATGACTTGTCAGTACGGTGGCATCGTTTTCCACCAGCATTTTAATGCTGCGTTTAATTCGATATTTTATATTCCCAAAAGCGACCCTGTCCCATCTTCGTTTATCATCATAATAAACCATATAGAGCTGGGAGAGAGAGAGAGAGAGAATTGAGGTTTAATGTCGCGTTCAGCAATATTTCAGCTATATAGCGACGATCAAACAAAATTATAAGTAAACAAGTCACTAACTTAGTAATCCAACGCATTAAGACATACACACATTAAAACTTATGTTTTCTCTCAAATAACCCAAGATGCAATCCTCCCTCAACCGACTAAAAAGATCTTCCAAATTAGTCGCTCGATAAAAAGCATCTCTTACAGTCTTAAAATCTATGCATTCGATAAGAATATGTTTCACCGTGATATCATCATGACATGGAACACACCTTGGGACTGGCTCTTTTTTTAGTAAATGTTCGTGAGTTAATCGTGTATGGCCGATTCTACATCGCCTGATCACGGCCTGATCGAAACGTTTCCGGCTGTTCAGATGAGTATAGCCTACAGTTTATTGAACTCATGAAGTTTGTTATTATTCACAGCATCCCATAAAGATTGAAACAGCCGTCTCACATAAGTACAGGTAGAGGACCTGAAATCGCTATATGGGATTCCAACAGGATCAATCTAATCATCTAGGGCTGCCGTAGCCATCCTATCAGCCTCAGTATTACCTTTGATACCAACGTGACTAGGCAACCAACAGAACACAATATCAATCTGTTGATCAAATCTACAGTCATGTAGTTATAGAATACTCAAGATAGTGGGATGAGTCGAAGTTCCACTTTTAATCGCTTGGATGCATGACAGTGAATCTGAGTATATGACATATCTTTTTCGTTTTAGTGGACCCAATACCTTCTAAAGCCAACAATATAGCTTTTGCTTCTGCAGTGAATATCGAACTTTTACCTGATAGTCGACAGGTTTTGGTTTTGGAACTAAAGATAGTAGCACATGCCTCTCTCTCGCCATCTTTAGAACCATCTGTATAAATAGCCTGATGCGATCTATATTTCTCTCTCAGTAGACCAAATTCTTGTGTATACAAGAGCTGGCTCGTGTCTGCTTTTTTATATTTCGTTAGAGAAATATCTACTTTTGGTTGAGCTAACTGCCATGGTGGAATGGTAAGAACTTGTTAGGTAATATTTGACAAAGTTTAATACCAGCTGCTACAATGTGTAGTTTCATACGAATTCCAAGTGGTGGAATAATGGAGGGTTTCTTCAAAAAAAGATCCACGAACTGAGGTTTGAAAACACAGTTATATGCAGGATTCGATTGATTTGATCGCAATTTCGTGATATATTGCAGTGATACATGTAGCTCTGAAAGTGCTCACCTTCCAGATGATAATTGCGGATGAGCTTATTAATCACAGCAACCGTATACATGAATTCTCCGAAATACTAACTTGCGTTATCTAATAAAGCGCATGCGCTCTGTCATTTACGACCGAAATTCGACCAGTTCTTCGTCAGATTGTTCAGGTCAATGCCACAAAAATCTTTGGTCAGTTCATACCAGGTATGCGTCACATCAATGTTATATGTAGCATTCAACGAACATTACCGTTACAGCCTGGATGAAATAGATCCGAGTATTTGCACGCTGGCAAACAGACTCGCCGAAATCAGGATAATTTTGCTCTATGACTATGGTTAACCTTGTTGGAATCTTACTGTGTTAACGAAAGTCTTGTTACCCTCACCCCCACCCCCATTTTTATTATGTCTCCCGATGTAGCATTGTTCCAGAAAACTATTGTGATTAAGTAACAACTTACACAATCTAAACTATCATTAACAGTGAAAAATGGACCTTATCTGGGGTAACCTGGTTCTCCACCAGGAATGTATTACTGCTACGTGTGTGTGCATAAAGTTTTACGATTTGATGCATGAACAATCGATTTTCCAAGTACTGTTGGCGAATACAGGAGGGTGGAAAGAATTGAGAGTAGCTTATGAGAAGAATGTTCTTGTTTTTATATCAGCCTCCTTGGCATGCTTGGCATCCAGACATTTTAACTTCCTATCAAATGTGTGCTTCTTCTTGAAAGTAGAAAATGCAAAATCGCAGATTATACAAGAATAAGCTGAACGTCTACTCTATGTCTTGTCGAAATACAATAAAAATGACATTCACTATCCAACTTGACTGGAACCTCGTTTAAGACAACGACTGGCTACTAACTGTGAATCAAACAGTTGTATATAGATATTGGTGAAGCTCCATAACAAAGAAATATTCGAATGGTGATAACTTTACATTTAATAGAACTGGAAAAGCCATGTATCGTTTAAAACATCAATAGATCAGTCACATACTTTGTTGAACAACGATATCATTCATCCATTCGGGCATTCATTAGATTCTTGATGGCGAATAATTGTGTTTAGACTCGAATTTGGGTATGTAATAAAAGGCATGTGTTCTTTCATATAATTACCCATATATACATTTAAATGTATAATGCCAGTTGTTCTTCAATCACATCTCATTATTTCTCTCGAAAGGAACTTACTTCTAAGTCTGCATGACAGAAGATTAATTGGTAGTAGTATTTCTCACGATTTGACCGGACAATATACCAGAAGGTTCTCGTCATGTTGAGCGCTGCTTGAATACTATCTATCGGTATAATACTTCCCTTGATTCAATACATATTGATATAAAAAAGAACGGTCGTGGACAGTTCTAGTCACAGTGAGAAATTAGGACACACAATACTGAGAGATATATCTAATGGTGACATACTAATGAGAGGTAGGCCAATTAGGTCACGCACTAATGGGAAGTAGGAAAATTAGGTCACACACTAATGAGAGATAGGCCAATTAGGTCATACACTAATGAGAGGCAGACCTAGTGGTCACTCGTTTCCTCAGTCAGCATGCGATCGGTATCTTTGTGTTCTTATATTCACAAGAGAGGAGAAATGTTTCCATACCGTGTTTGTTCTCGAATTGGACAAGCAATTTTTGATGAATCAAACTATTTACTCGGTCATGTTGAAGAACTATGTCTAACCGTTTCGCCCGTGTTGTTAGTTAAATCGGAGGTTTTTGCCCTGTTATTCACCTTGGGCAATCCTTCAGCGCTTTATGTATCGGCACCGATGTCATTTGTTCGCGGATTTAGCTTGGTTTTATAGGACCGGTTGTTGGTTCCTTGGTCAATATCTGTAATCGGCCTATTTCGCGGTACTCGACAGCCGGAATTAACCTAGCCATGACCATAAACTCCGTTTTACCAATATAAGAAATGTCAATACTGAGCTATCTAAACCGCTCTGAGAAGCACCTTGAGGTGTTAAACGATTCCTCTCACCGGAAAATCATTAAGACACTGAGTGAACCGATCGGTTGCTCCAAAATATCGACTGATTTTTATAGCGTCCGTAAAATATTAATGACACCGTGATCTGTTCGCTTCACACGTGAGCGACCCTGAAGGCGAAAGGCGTAATTAAGGGTTCAGATTGGCTTCCCAGTATGTCGTAAATTGCATGCTTTAGGCTACCCTACGAGTCACATCAAGATAGACCATCCAGATTGTATCCGCTATTTACTGCGTCTTTAAATGTAGGCTACAATTGATACCTTTCAAGTCTCCTGTGGATTCCAGGCGAATGAGTCCGTTTTCTTCAGTGGTCTAGTGATTATAGGTTCAGATAAGAGTATGAACCAGGATTCAAGATTTAACTGTGGATTTAACGACATGGAATCCATTTGGATAAGGAATAATGGTTAGTTATTAGGATTGTATGTATAGAACATCGTTATGTCTTGCCGACATCCTTGGTATATACATGTAGCTGATCACCGCTTCTCTCTTGTAGGAAACCATTTTGTATTGTTATTATTTTTATTTCATACACATAGGGAATTGGTGCTAACTGTCATATGATATAGGTCTTTCGATTATTGATACTAAAATTCTCTTATGGACGACGGCTGAATATTGAATGTCGGACCTGACGCTTGCTATGGTCAAGAATCGTATACAATAAAAAAACCTTACAAAGAAGTTAATGTGAAGCATAAATGTATAATGTCGGATATTGTATGTTGAGGGATAAATGCAAAATAAATAATTCATATACATATATTGTTTTGCCAAAAGGTTCATCAATCTGCAAACCCAATTAGCACGGCATACCTTGTCATCCTACAGAAATACACTAATTGCAAAGGGATTTGTATCCCCACCATTCCAGCCAACGCCGCAGTCCCACATTAGCTTTGACAATGTTTTGCCATCCCTTTCCCAATGAAGCTATTCACATCTAGATTCCAGCTTCGTGTACAATTGATAAAACCCTTAAATGTATCACTAATATATCACTAATGTATCACTAATGTTAGTTTGGAATATGAGCGTCAGATCAGAGTTTCAGTACTCAACCATCATCTACAACATACATATCATTTAAAAATATTCACACGATATATCCAGGAAAACAAAATACCCAAAATAATACTCATATTAATTGGAACTTGAAACCTGTAACAACAATTCACATATTTTTAATTCGTGTTTTTTATCACTGATGACATACGTATTTTTATAAAACCAAATTATTAATTATATTCCAGTTCTCTGGTGTCGCGAATGAAGTAACCAAGATCGACGTTTTTTTATCATTGGTTTAAGAAATATCAACCCTTGATATTGTATGGATCCTGGAAGATTATAGTCATATTTTTGATCAGTAAATATTATACGATAAGATAAACTAACTTGCCAATAGTACAACCACCATTTGATTGTTGCGCGGTGTATACAAACCATACATAAAGTAAACAAGACCAAGAGTGCTTGGTATGGATCCTGTAGGAGCAGTACATCATATTGTTGTTAAATCACATGGTACATAGCAGTAGACTCTTCTGTATGTTAATGCAACATGAACTGTTTATCTCTGGGAGCAGTTCTCGAAGAAACGGTCAACATTTCCTCGAATATGGTGATCACGTGATCAAAGCTACATGTACGTCGTGGAAATTCGTATCAATCCTTAATGAACAACCATTAGGAATTGGTGGCTGCCATCCAGATAACCAGTCGTGATTTCACCAAAGCTCAACCAAAAAGCGGTTTGAAATTAAGATGAACAAAGAGACTATGATATTGGATTTTACTTAGTTTTACCACGGCAGACGTTTGATTTAGCTTCGAGAGTCACGGGAGGTTTCATATCCTGGGCATCACATAATGATTGGGTAGGTCCTTTTCCTCGCCAAACCTCTTCCTAAAAACAACACCTTGATTGATGTCGTCTGCGAACGCTATTACCTGGACCCGTAATCATTTCTATGAGATAAAGCCGCTGGCAATGGTCGACAATAACGACTATGATATTACGTGAAGATTTACCGAATTTACTATGGCAATACGAGACGACAGAGATTTGTCGATAGATTGATGGGGAAATAATAATGACCTAGCTCCGGGCTTGTGATCCATAAAGCGCGGATCCAAGAATATAAAGAAACCAAATCCTTTGTAGTTCGAGTAGATCATTGCAAATATCAATACGCAACAGCATGCTACTTCGTTCTTTACGTAAGCTCACTGTATTGGTGAAGTATCTATCCATATTTATGGGCATACTGAAACGCTATACCCGAGTAGTCACAGAAAACCATCCATAATATATTCTCTCTCGCTCAACTGAATATCTTAATTCACATTAGGGCTTTCATCAGAAAATGATTTTCCCATCACCACAGACGCAGTACGCCGCATTCTCTCGATAGACTTTCATCTGTGTCGAATATCAATAGTTTCAAGAACAACTTCGTGCTGACGTGTATATTCAAACCGTAAGTGGATTCCGATAAGAAATCACAGATTTTCAAACACCAAACCGCATTGTCTATAACAACAGCAACCTGGTCATAGAGCATTGATGCTCCAACCGACAGGATCACATCTCCTCCCACAAAAATGTCACGATGTTGACCCGGCTCACTGGGATCATCTTGTTGGGCAGAAGTCTTTCCTTCAATGAGCAAACTGTGAACTTGACCAGGACAATCCTGGTGGGTGACGGCTTAAGGGGATTAGCTACCTTTCACACGCAAAACAGTTCATGGTAAAGCCTTCTAAATAATAGTCTTATATAGGTACTACTTGAAAAAGAGCATATCAGAAAAATCATATATTTTGACCGTGTTGTTTTTTATATAAATCTTTTCGTATGAATGGGCAAATCTAAGAAATAACATGGATTTCAATAAAATTGTACGGTTGGTTTAAAAATGAGCGCCCCCTGGCGTCAGATTTGGGATACGAATATGAAAACATATGAAGCAGGACTTTCTCCCTTACTATGCAGAGTTTGGAGTTCAAAATACTCATAATAAAGAAAATACAGATGTTTTTCTCCATGTCTGAGGAAATAATGACTGGTCCCCTCGAATAACGAACTGCGAACTGCGAACCGCGGTCTAACTTTACGAACGTTTAAAAATGCGCACTCAACATGCTGTTTTAGAAAAAATATACAATGCGAGCATTCAATTCTTTTGCTTATAAGTTTATCATATGTATTACTGATTGAAATTAGTCAGAGAAATTGAACCTTCACCATACAGTTCTCTGACAATAGATATGTGTCAAAAATAACATGTTAAATGATTGGAGGAAAGGTAGGAGAAAATCTCAAATCTAAAATGTAGGTATGCTGAAAAATCAAGTATAAATTTGAGTTTTTTCTTTATAAATAGCTGAAATTTTTGACGGATATATTAATTTCATTATTCGTTCTCAGTTGATTTGAATGCTCATTTGACTATAAATATATGCGGGTGGGGGGGTTCGTGTGATATATCGGCTGACATCCGGTAAACGAACGATAACGATACACCTTAATACTGAATGTCGTCTCTGACGCCTATATCAAATGTCGGATCTGGCATCTGTGTATGTTATTGAGGCGTGTTTGTTCTTGTGTTATTTCCCGTCTCTCCTACAATGAACGTTATGGACGGCCCTAGATTTGTTAGGACCCCAGCAGCTAAAGATTATTCTAATTTTCACCCCTTCAGCTTCACGCTTGAAATCTAGCGTATAGCACAATGCAGTTTGAACAATAGGATAACACTTTCCAAGATTCGATGTTCCATTCTATTGTAACGAATATTGGTATCCTCTAAACGTTAAATCAGGACTAAGCACAAGCCCGAACCAAAGCGCAAGTCTGGAACGGAGTGTGCACGCCAACCTGGAAATGGACGGAAATCGGGGTCTACATGATGCCACAACGCTCAGCATAATTACGGGTGTACGACAGATATATGACTGAATGAACTTACCGTCCAGTAATTATATACATCCTGGCCTGTGATATCAACGGAGAAGGCTATCTAATGTTCCCGTTAACAAAGAAAACTGTGCAAACTGTATACGGCGATATGATCAGCAGTAACGAAAGTGAAACTAGAAGTCGGGAATTCCCCACACGGTCTGCTCTGTGATAACGGTTGGAGTTATCGTTCCTAAACTGTACAATGGTGTGAGTTGTCTTTGACTGGATAGTGCAAATGGCGCTGCGGGAAAGTGTGAGATTTCATACGGACAACTATACGTTACATGTACGTGGCCTGATGTGTATAAAAGACGGAGATCAGGCATGAAAATCACTTCGGATCTGAACTGCAACCAGGTAACTAGACTCTTCTATTGGGCAAATAGACTGAACAGTGTATTGCATGCACAGACGTGTAATCGGTGGACGGTGCCTGTACGAAGAAGAGGGAACATAGGAAGTCCAGTGACTGTAGTATTAGTGAAGGGTATCGAGCAGCAGTGTGGTCGGCGAATGCTGGGATGCGTTTGGGCGACCGGTAATATTCCAAGGGATATGGAATTGGGCTGCTGATACATGGAAGCACTATACCGCACTGGCGATACCTAGGGTCCAACTGTATCTACCTGATTGGAGCTCGAAGGAAGAAGTCACTCTCACAAGCCAGCTTATGTGTTGGGGGCCCTGAAGTGTTCACGGTGGAGAGGCATAACGCTGTCTGAGAGCGTTCTCGCCGTGAAACGGGTGACAGAAAACTGGTACTATCCTGTGAGAGGAAGCAGGGCAATTTGATGTGATCTGAGACGTTGAAGGAAGTCTATCGAAGGAAGTCTGTTTTATCGGTCGTCGTGAGTATCTCAGTCTGGACCGTTTACGGTGCATATGAGCGCGCCACCGAAGCAGCATCTCAAAACTGTTACAGACGGATTCGCTGCCCGAGACGTAATATTAGACCACATCATCTAGCCGGACACATCCTGAGGAGAGGCCTCCTCGCAAGCCAGACTACGCCTGGATAGAAGTCAGCCAAGATCACGGTGGGGAGACGAACCTCCCTGTAGAGGGGATTTCTCACAAGTAGAAGCAGACGTATCGACGGTGGGAAGACGGAGCAGTCTCTGGGACCATACGTACCTGTAAGGGGAAGACGGTCATATCCACGGTGGGAAGCCACGACGTTTTCTGGGGACGATATACCTACCTTACAGAGAAGAGAGTCGATATATCCATAGCCTCGCTCCAAAAGCCGGGAGAAGGAAGGACGTCGAGCCGCTATCCTTAGCCTCGCTCCAACGACATTCCATACCACGAGAGGGGCCAGCAGCCAGGCCGCCCCTACGATCACCTACCGTGTGGAAAGGGCCAGCAACCAGGCCGCCCTTTACTCGGTGCGCGTATATAATAAACTATACATATTTAGATCTTTAACCACGATCATCCTGTACATTTAACTGAATATTATTGCACATTATTTGACTCTATATCAGCCTTGGTTGTCTCTACACTCTCCTACTTTCTCGATCCAGACAAGGTGACAGGTCGAAGTGAATCTCTAGTTGGCAAGGACTAGTGTCGGCAGGGACAGCGGCCTGACAGCTTGTACGCTACCATATAACGAGATCTAGCTCAGCTGCGTCCCGTTCA
This sequence comes from Hanleya hanleyi, assembly GCA_036873755.1. Lineage (NCBI taxonomy): Eukaryota > Metazoa > Mollusca > Polyplacophora > Lepidopleurida > Hanleyidae > Hanleya > Hanleya hanleyi. The sequence continues at coordinate 170,682 of JAVTVY010050857.1, forward strand.
TTGACCGGCCCGGCACACGTTACACAAAACTGGTGGCACAGCGGTGGGATTTGCCAACGTCCGAGATTCACAGGGGAGTGAAGATGGACAGACAACTTGCCCGGGGAAGACTGGGAACGGAATCCACACCCGACCAATCGAGCCTGACAACAAGGATCAGAGATGGAGATACAGCGGCCTTGATCGATGTTGGTGAACAACAGTCTCCATCTGCAGCAGGACCAAATGGACGATGGAATGACATTCCTTCAGTCGATTTCTGGACTACTCCGGTGGGGACTGATCAGGAAGAAAGAAGCACGATATCCACTGGCCAGCCCGTGTTCATCAACAGCGAAACAGATGAAGGCAACGGAATGTGGACTATGCTTCCATCGACCGGTGATACTCCCATCTCGGATTCAGGTGCACATAACTCAGCTTACTACGGCGAAGTTGACTCTTTGCCGCAGATCACCACTAACCATGACCAGTGGAACACGAACCAGAAGGCCCACATCAGAGGAGTCTTTAGCCAAAGGCAATAAGATGGAGGACAGCGGTATGAGGGATGTAACTGCGTCTGATGGTTAATTGTACATGGCCCACCAATCAACACCAATCAAGAACATTGAAACGTAATGAGCGAAGTACAGAGATGGACTGGGGCTTGACGGTTCCTGTGGGCCACAGTGAGGACGCCGCCATGTCCCCGGAACTCTGGGAGGATGGGCTTGGGAGGACGATACTGACCCCGGAAGCCCCCATGTGATTGTTTGTTTATTGAACTAAAAACAGCGTGACCAAGCATCGGCGAGGGCGCCGATATTTCGAAGGCGTGGATGGTGTAACGAATATTGGTATCCCCTAAACGTTAAATCAGGACTAAGCACAAGCCCGAACCAAAGCGCAAGTCTGGAACGGAGTGTGCACGCCAACCTGGAAATGGACGGAAATCGGGGTCTACATGATGCCACAGCGCTCAGCATAATTACGGGTGTACGACAGATATATGACTGAATGAACTTACCGTCCAGTAATTATATGCATCCTGGCCTGTGATATCAACGGAGAAGGCTATCTAATGTTCCCGTTAACAAAGAAAACTGTGCAAACTGTATACGGCGACATGATCAGCAGTAACGAAAGTGAAACTAGAAGTCGGGAATTCCCCACAAGGTCTGCTCTGTGATAACGGTTGGAGTTATCGTTCCTAAACTGTACAATGGTGTGAGTTGTCTTTGACTGGATAGTGCAGATGGCGCTGCGGGAAAGTGTGAGATTTCATACGGGCAACTATACGTTACATGTACGTGGCCTGATGTGTATAAAAGACGGAGATCAGGCATGGAAATCACTTCGGATCTGAACTGCAACCAGGTAACTAGACTCTTCTATTGGGCAAATAGACTGAACAGTGTATTGCATGCACAGACGTGTAATCGGTGGACGGTGCCTGTACGAAGAAGAGGGAACATAGGAAGTCCAGTGACTGTAGTATTAGTGAAGGGTATCGAGCAGCAGTGTGGTCGGCGAATGCTGGGATGCGTTGGGGCGACCGGTAATATTCCAAGGGATATGGAATTGGGCTGCTGATACATGGAAGCACTATACCGCACTGGCGATACCTAGGGTCCAACTGTATCTACCTGATTGGAGCTCGAAGGAAGAAGTCACTCTCACAAGCCAGCTTATGTGTTGGGGGCCCTGAAGTGTTCACGGTGGAGAGGCATAACGCTGTCTGAGAGCGTTCTCGCCGTGAAACGGGTGACAGAAAACTGGTACCATCCTGTGAGAGGAAGCAGGGCAATTTGATGTGATCTGAGACGTTGAAGGAAGTCTATCGAAGGAAGTCTGTTTTATCGGTCGTCGTGAGTACCTCAGTCTGGACCGTTTACGGTGCCTATGAGCGCGCCACCGAAGCAGCATCTCAAAACTGTTACAGACGGATTCGCTGCCCGAGACGTAATATTAGACCACATCATCTAGCCGGACACATCCTGAGGAGAGGCCTCCTCGCAAGCCAGACTACGCCTGGATAGAAGTCAGCCAAGATCACGGTGGGGAGACGAACCTCCCTGTAGAGGGGATTTCTCACAAGTAGAAGCAGACGTATCGACGGAGGGAAGACGGAGCAGTCTCTGGGACCATACGTACCTGTAAGGGGAAGACGGTCATTCCACGGTGGGAAGACGGAGCAATCTCTGGGACCATACGTACCTGTCAGGGGAAGACGGTCATATCCACGGTGGGAAGCCACGACGTTTTCTGTGGACGATATACCTACCTTACAGAGAAGAGAGTCGATATATCCATAGCCTCGCTCCAAAAGCCGGGAGAAGGAAGGACGTCGAGCCGCTATCCTTAGCCTCGCTCCAACGACATTCCATACCACGAGAGGGGCCAGCAGCCAGGCCGCCCCTACGATCACCTACCGTGTGGAAAGGGCCAGCAACCAGGCCGCCCTTTACTCGGTGCGCGTATATAATAAACTATACATATTTAGATCTTTAACCACGATCATCCTGTACATTTAACTGAATATTATTGCACATTATTTGACTCTATATCAGCCTTGGTTGTCTCTACACTCTCCTACTTTCTCGATCCAGACAAGGTGACAGGTCGAAGTGAATCTCTAGTTGGCAAGGACTAGTGTCGGCAGGGACAGCGGCCTGACAGCTTGTACGCTACCATATAACGAGATCTAGCTCATCTGCGTCCGGTTCATTGACCGGCCCGGCACACGTTACACTATCATTATCGGCTATATCGAATATTACATCACCTCTTGTACACGTATAGGCGTTAGATCCGACTTTTATTATTTAGCCGTCGTCCACAAATGAATTTCCGCGTCAATAAGCGAAAATTCTTGACTTTTTGACAGTACGCCTGTATCTTTTTCTTCCACCTTAATATGTTGCATTTATCAGAATCATGATTCTACATTCAGGTTGGTAAACTCCCGCGGATGTGACACTGTGGATAACAGTGTCTATTTCACCAATAGTTGCAAAACGGGAAGTGGCAACATCAAAACCGAGCATAGCTGACGTCACACAAACGACATATCGTCGAGTCGGAAGTAGAAGGACTTGATCTTTGAGAATAAACGGCATGACATACCGTTTATTTTTCCACTATATATAGCGCCATGTTGAAATTCTATTGTGTTAACGAAAAGCCTCGTCACCCCCCCCTTGGGAAGCTCTATATACTCTGGGTACCAAATCGTAAAACTTTTCTACTGAGAACGTTTAACGCTCTGAAATTCTGACGGTTCAGACATGAACTTCTTCTCGTTCTGCTGGCGCCAGGACAATCTCACTCACCGGATACATTTACAGGGGGCAGCGGCGAGGGCGACAGGTCATACTATTGAAAGTGACAAAATAGTTCATAAAGGAATCACCAAGTGGATGATACTTCCTTGATTTAAACAGTAATATTGTCATGGCTTCCTAGTAAAACAAATATGCGCATGATTGAACAATAACAAAATAGTTCAGTTCTTTCACTCCTGCATCAAATAGATCGGCCTAGCTGCTGCTTTGAACATTTGAAATGGATGATGACGGCGGCTTTGACAGCCCAATTTTCGTGAATTTTTTTGTCGTTGAGCATGTAAACAACCTAAGTAACGCCCCCTTGTTTATTTCTTTTCTATCCAGATTTCTGGACAGGTTATCTCGAAGTTACACGCCTATCTCTCGATGAGAGATGGAACTGTTAAACAGGCTAAGCTTTGTAGCATATAAAAATTCGAATAATAATAACCTTTACATTTAGAAGAACTGAAATAGCCTAATATTGTTGAAAACGTGAAGAGATCACGTTCCTTGAACAACAGTATCATTTATCCACTCGGACATTCATTTCATTCTTGATGAGGAATAGTTGTGTATAGACTCGAAGTTGAGTATGTAATAAAAGGCTTACTGATTGTGGAATTTAGATGGATATAGAGTGACGCCTCGCATGTATCTGTTTGAGTTTCACATTTGCCCTAATCAGTTTTGGAAGTTTGTTATTTGATTCAATGTCAATTCACGGGTTTGATCGGTACATGTACATACATTACAATTAAATTGAGACTGGGAACGTATCTGCTAATTGAGCGGAAGCCAGGAAATACTGACCGCTTTATGTACTTGAAGTGGTCAGGAAACACTGACCATTGAAGATAGCTGATGGATAATACAGTAACTGGTACGAGCGAGAGATTTGTCACATCAGGTCAATTATATACTTGAATATAAACCTGATTTACGCTGTATGTTATAGAAATGCATATAAATGAATTGTCTTCTGTTAAATGGATTAGTAAGAGTTTGAATCAGATGAGTATTTGTGCGCGGTTATATATTTTGGGGAGATCTAGCAAACCTGAACGTCTATTTAATATGATAAAGCTATACATGTATATTATTTGAATCAGTGTGGTCAAACAGGCCAGCTCTGTCTGAGTAATGACCAGCGCTCAAGTGTCCATTCCGGTAGTTTCCCTAATTAAGTGTTTGAGTTGTGAGAAACTGAAGTTTAGACCGAGCCTGCGTTAAGTAGCTTGTTTACTCTACTGTATAAAAGTTTGATGTATATTACACTAGGCTGAGCATTAACACCATTGCTTCATCTGTACAGACGTTTTTGGTTATCATGATTTGCTGTACTTTGTCTATGTGATGATGCAGAAGTAAACAACAACCTCTGTTTATCTCAACGAGTTGTCTTGTAGTTCTTTGGATTGACCGAAGACGAACCTACAGAAAGGGTTATGTGGAGAAGATCCCAACAACAACAACCTCTGTTTATCTCAACGAGTTGTCTTGTAGTTCTTTGGATTGACCGAAGACGAACCTACAGAAAGGGTTATGTGGAGAAGATCCCTGTCGTCTTATCTCTTTCGCGCAAGCCCATAAACTGCGGATAAGACGCAAAAAGTCCACATTGGCGAGCTTGCCAGGATCTGCAGGCCATAGCACAGGGCGTAACAACGTTAGTGAACGCCGTGCGTGCTGACAGTGCCGCTCACGAACAATCGCAAGTACAACGGTTGCGAAATCATGTTGCGGCCATTCGTAAATGTGACGGACACATTCCAGCTGATGAGCACGAAGGGCTGGATGAATTTGAGTCGGTAATACAAGCTATATGGGACATTGACGGCAGTCCGGCACATATTGAATCACGGAGGGCAGATGATGTGAACGCTCACGTGGAAGGTCGATCATCTCATTCAGATATGTTGTCTGGCGTGAATGTGGACGAACCAGTACCAATGGAGGTCGATACCTCCAGACATCCTATCGACCGGTGGCTGAAGGACACACATGATATTAAGGATACGGGCCGGTGCCAACCACGCCTGGCACCCAACGGATGACACGGGCCGGTGCCAACCACGCCTGGCACCCAACGGAAAGGCAGACAAAGAGCCATGGTCTACGCTCACCGACTGATCGATGAAATGTCCAGTCCCATCATCGACAGTGACGGACGAAACTAAATTGCAAATTCACGCCGGGTACCAAGGACAAACGGATGCAAACCGTAAATTTATAAACTTTATTTGTTGACTTTACGTTTTTTTTAACTATCGATCTGGTTTCATGTAGACAACACCCTTCACGGAATTGCCTAAGAGAGTCTGAGAGCCGGTAAAATTGAAGGTGTATTTTACTGTACTAGTTGTCAGGTGAGATTTGTTCGATTTTGCATGAAAATGTGTATTTTCATATTATCTTCTTTGTGTTATCAATGCAGTATTTCGACGCGTAGCATGACAATTACATATTTTGCCCTTATCGGAGAATTTTGATGAACCTTGCATATAGTCGTTTGATGTTTTGACTTCGATATTTTTCCTGCTGTAGCTTATCATGAAGTTTATCCCACTCAAAGTTTTGTTTTGCTCGACGTGTTTATGTCACAATGATTTGACTTCAGGGTTATACAGATAATGATGTTTGTTAGGGTCAACATAAACAGTGTTAACGTTATGACCAGTTGCAAACGTTAAGATGCTCAAGTAAATAGACGTGTCATATACCTGTTATTTTGCTATAGTATATGAGTGGTTAACGAGAAGTTTTGATTAAGCATAGGTGCAAATGAGTCTTTCATTTTTGACTAACGATAATTTGACCTAGCATTTTGATGAATAACTGAATTTTGTTCAGACGTGGAATCAAATTTCGATTCAGAGTGCGATGCGGCCCATGCTTGTTGATTTTTAGATGTCGACAATTGCTGAGTTTGCCAATGCAAGAGCAGAAATGCTGATATTTTGAGATGCCGCTGTGCGTGATTAAGATTTGAAGACTAACGAATCGGCAAGCGATGAGTTCGATGATGAGATTTTTTGATGTGCACTTATTGTTGGATGAAACCATAACAGAACTTGCGACATGCAGTTTATCTTCGATTGTGAGTGTCTTATCTAACGTCACTAGTGATTTGTGTCTGGTGCAGTTGAGTTAAACTAACGATACAACCAGTAAGATATTAGATTTGTCCCAGGTCCGGCCAGCCTGTGGATTTGATTTTCCTCAACCTTCGGTTGACATTGTATTGGAAAAGTGAGTTAAATGACATCGGTGCAGGATGGACATTTAACTTCTGGTGGGGAGGATATGTGGAATTTAGATGGATATAGAGGGACGCCTCGCATGTATCTGTTTGAGTTTCACATTTGCCCTAATCAGTTTTGGAAGTTTGTTATTTGATTCAATGCCAATTCACGGGTTTGATCGGTACATGTACATACATTACAATTAAATTGAGATTGGGAACGTATCTGCTAATTGAGCGGAAGCCAGGAAATACTGACCGCTGTATGTACTTGAAGTGGTCAGGAAACACTGACCATTGAAGGTAGCTGATGGATAATACAGTAACTGGTACGAGCGAGAGATTTGTCACATCAGGCCAATTGTATACTTGAATATAAACCTGATTTACGCTGTATGTTATAGAAATGCATATAAATGAATTGTCTTCTGTTAAATGGATTAGTAAGAGTTTGAAGAGTATTTGTGCGCGGTTATATATTTTGGGGAGATCTAGTAAACCTGAACGTCTATTTAATATGATAAAGCTATACATGTACATTATTTGAATCAGTGTGATCAAACAGGCCAGCTCTGAGTAATGACCAGCGCTCAAGTGTCCATTCCGGTAGTTTCCCTAATTAAGTGTTTGAGTTGTGAGAAACTGAAGTTTAGACCGAGCCTGCGTTAAGTAGCTTGTTTACTCTACTGTATAAAAGTTTGATGTATATTACACTAGGCTAAGCATTAACACCATTGCTTCATCTGTACAGACGTTTTTGGTTATCATGATTTGCTGTACTTTGTCTATGTGATGATGCAGAAGTAAACAACAACAACCTCTGTTTATCTCAACGAGTTGTCTTGTAGTTCTTTGGATTGACCGAAGACGAACCTACAGAAAGGGTTATGTGGAGAAGATCCCAACAACAACAACCTCTGTTTATCTCAACGAGTTGTCTTGTAGTTCTTTGGATTGACCGAAGACGAGCCTACAGAAAGGGTTATGTGGAGAAGATCCCTGTCGTCTTATCTCTTTCGCGCAAGCCCATAAACTGCGGATAAGACGCAAAAAGTCCACATGATGTTCTTCCCATATAATTATCCATAGTATATATATTTAAATGTAGAATACAATTTGTTCTTCAACCAAAACTCATTATTACTTTCGAAAGGAATTTACTTCTCAGTCTGCATGACAGAAGATTAATTGACAGTAGTATTTTCCACGTTAACAAGTTTGTATTTCTGCCGATTTGACCCAATGTAAAGGAATCGGATAATACCATTAGGTCTTTGCCATGTGGAGCGCCCTTGAATACAATCTACCGGTATAATACTTTCATTGCTTCAATACATATTGATATAAAAAATCTCCTGTCGTGGACAGTTCTAGTTTCAACGAGCAATTAGATCACACAATGATGAAAGGTAAATCTAATGTTCACACACTAATGAGAGGTAGGCCAATTAGGTCACACACTAATGAGAGGTAGATCTAATGGGCCGTCGTCTCCTCGGACAGTTGAGCATATGTGTCGGTATCCTTGTGTTCTTATGTTCACAAGAGGGGAGAAATGTTTCCATACCGTGTTTGCTCTCGAATTGGGCAAGCAATTTTTAATGCATCAAACTGTTTACTCTGTCATGTTGAAGAACTATGTCTAACCGTTTAGCCCGTGTTGTTAGTTAAATCGGAGGTTTTTGCCCTGTTATTCACTTCAGCGATTTATGTACCGGCACCGATGGTATTTGTTCGCGGATTTATCTTGGTTTTGTAGGACCGGTTGTTGGTTCCTCGGTCAATATCTGTAATCAGCCTATTTCGCGGTACTCGACAGCCGGAATTAACCTAGCCATGACCATAAATTCCGTTTTACCAATATAAGAAATGTCAATACTGAGCTATCTAAACCGCTCTGAGTAGCACCTTGAGGTGTTAAACGATTCCTCTCACCGGAAAATCATTAAGACACTGAGTGAACCGGTCGGTTGCTCCTGATATTTATAGCGTCCGTAAAACATTAATGACGCCGTGATCTGTTCGCTTCACACGTGAGCTACCCTGAAGCCGTAAGGCGTAATGAACAGTTCAGATTGGCTACCCAGTATGTCGTAAATTGCATGCTTTAGGCCACCCTACGAATCACATCAAGATAGACCATCCAGATTGTATCCGCTACTTACTGCGTCTTTAAATGTAGGCTACAATTTATACCTTTCAAGTCTCCTGTGGATTCCAGGCGAATGAGTCCGTTTTCTTCAGTGGTCTAGTGATTATAGGTTCAGATAAGAGTATGGGACGGGATTCCAGATTTAACTGTGGATTTAACGACTTGTAATTCATTTGGATAAAGAATAATGGTTATTGATTAATATTGTATGTATAGAACATCGTTACGTCTTGCCGACATCCTTCATAACTGTTCACCGCTTCTCTCTTGTAGGAAACCATTTTGCGTTGTTGTTATTTTTATTTCATACACATTTGGAATTGGTGCTAACTGTCATATAATATAGGTCTTCCGATTATTGATGCTGAAATTCTCTTATGAACGACGGCTGAATATTGAATGTCGGACCTGACTCGCGCTATGGCCAAGAATCGTATACAATAAAAAATCTTACAAAGAAGTTAATGTGAAGCTTTATTGAAGTGAGCATAAATGTATAATGTCGGATATTGTATGATGAGGGATAAATGTAATATAAATAATTCATATACATATTGTTTTGCCCCATGTTCATGAATCTGCAAACCCAATTAACACGGCATACCTTGTGATCCTACAGAAATGCACTAAATGCACAGGGATTTGTATCCCCACCATTCCAGCCTACGCCCCAGTCCCACATTCGCTTTGACAAGGTTTTGACATCCCTATCTCAATGAAGCTATTCACATCTAGATTCCAGCTTCGTGTACAATTGAGAGAACCCTTGAATGTATCACTATACTGTTGGTTTGGAATATGAGAGTCACATCCGACTTTCACTACTCATCCATGATCTGATTTCAGACCATCTATCTGTGCTTATGTGAGAAAGTTGTCTCAATCTTTGTGGGATGCTATGGATAATAACAAACTTCACGAGTTCAAAAAAATTGTAAGCTATACTCATCTGAACAGCCAGAAACGTTTCGATCAAGCCATGATCAGACGATGTAGAATCGGTCATACACGATTAACTCACGAGCATTAGCTGGAAAAACAGTATTCCTTGCCATGAAGATCTCACGGTAAAACATATTCTTATCGACTGTATAGATTTTAAGCTTGTAAGAGATAACATTAATCGAGCAGCTACATTGGAAGATCATTTTAGTCGAGTAAAAGAAGATTGTATTTTAGACGATTGGAGAGAGATCGGTTTGTTGTATAAATTTTAATGTATTTACATGTTTAATGCCATAGTTTACTGAGTTATTAACTTGAATACTTAGATTTTTGTTTGATCGTCGCTATATAGCTGAAATATTGCTGAACGCGACATTAAACCTTAATTCTCTCTCTCTCCTACAGCAAAAATATCATTTAAAAATAATCACACGATATATCCACCAAAACAAAATAGTCAAAATAATAATCATAATAATTGAAACTTGAACCTGTAATAACAATTCACAAATTTCTAATTCGTGTTTTTATCACTGATGACATGGGTATTTTTCTAAAACCAAATTATTATTTATATTCCAGTCGGTGTCGCGAATGAAGTAACCAAGATTGACGTTTTTTATCATTGGTGAAAGAAATATCAACCAATGATATTGTATGGATCGTGGAAGATTATAGTCATATTTTTCATCAGTAAATACGATACGATAAGATAAACTGAATTGCCAATAGTACAACCACCATTGACTTGTTGCGCGGTGATTAGAAACCATACATAAAGTAAACAAGACCAAGAGTGGTTGGTATGGATCTTGTAGAAGCAGTACCTCATATTTTTTTAATAAAATCAAGTGGCACATAGCAGTAGACTCTTCCGTTTGTTAATGCAACATGAACTGTTTTTCTCTGGGAGCTATGGTGGCTGATATCTGCCGTATCATCGTACTATCGCCCTATTTTTACTGGCGCGATGGTACGATGCGATGGCACGATGCGATGGTACGATGACACGATGCGATGGTACGATGGCACGATGCGATGATACGATGGCACGATGCGCTGATACGATGGTACGATGCGATGGTACGATGGAAATTCCTCCATCGTACCATCGTACCATCGCATCGTACCATCGTACCATCGCATCGTACCATCGTATCATCGTACCATCGTATCATCGTGCCATCGTACCATCGCGCATCGGAAGAGTTGCTCAAGTCGCTTGATCAACCGAAAGTCATGCGCAAATAAATTATATTGATTGATTTTTAATTGTTTTCATCGTACCATCGTATCACCGTACCATCGTACCATCGTATCACCGTACCATCGTACCATCGTATCATCGTACCATCGCATCATCGTGACATCGTACCATCGTACCAGCGCGCTTCGGAAGAGTTGCTCAAGTCGCTTGATCAAACGAAAGTCATGCGCAATCGTCGTACCATCGTATCATCGTACCATCGTACCATCGTATCATCGTGCCATCGTATCATCGTACCATCGTATCATCATACCATCGTATCATCGTACCATCGTACCATCGTATCATCGTACCATCGCATCATCGTACCATCGTGCCATCGTATCATCGTACCATCGTATCATCGTACCATCGTATCATCGTATCATCGTACCATCGTACCATCGCGCCAGTTAAAATAGGGCGATAGTACGATGATACGACATGGCAGATATCAGCCACCATAGGGAGCAGTTCTCTAACAAGCGATCAACATTTCCTTGAATATGTGATCACGTGATGAGAAGCTACATGTACATCGTGGAAATAATCGTATCGATCCTTAATGAACAACCATTAGGATGGCTGCCAGCTTTATGTAACTAGTGGTGATTTCACCAAAGCTCGAGCAAAAATGCGGTCTGAAAATAAGATGAACAAAGAGACTATAATATGGGTAGGTCCTTATCCTCGCCAAACCTCTCCCTGAAAACAACACCTTGATTGATGTCGTCTGCGAACGCTATTACCTAGAACCGTAATCATTTCTATGAGATAAAGCCGCTGTCACTGGTGGACAATAACGACTATGATATTACGTGAAGATTTGGCGGATTTACTATGGCAATACGAGACGATAGAGGTTTGTCGATAGATTGATGGAGAAATAATAATGACCTAGCCCCAGGCTTGAGATCCATAAAGCTGGGATTCGAGAATATAAAGAAACCAAATCCTTTGTAGTTCGAGTACATGTAGATCATTGCAAATATCAATACGCGGCAGATCTATAACATGCTACTTCCTTCTTTACGTAAGCTCACTGTATTGATGACGTATCTATCCATATTTTTGGGTATACTGAAACGCTATACCCAAGTAGTCTCAGAAAGCCATCCATAATATATTCTCTCTCGCTCAACTGAATATCTTAATTCACATTAGGGCTTTCATCAGAAAATGATTTTCCCATCACCACAGTCGCATTACGTCTCATCCCCTGGATAGACTTTCATCCGTGTCGAATATCAATAGTTTCAAGAAAAACTTCGTGCTGACGTGTATACCCAAACCAAAAGTGGAATCAGATAAGAATTCATAGATTGAATCAAACTCGTAACCGCATTGCCTATGACAACAGCAACCTGATCATGAAGTATTGATGCTCCAACCGACAGGTTCACTTCTCCTCTCACAAAAATATCACGATGTTGACCCGGCTCACTGGGATCATCTCTTTGGACAGAAGTCTCTCCTTCAATGAGCAAACTGTGAACCTTGACCAGGACAACCTTGGTGGGTGACGGCTTAAGGGATTTCGTTAGCTTTCACACGCAAAACGGTTGATGGTAAAGCGCTCTAAATAATAGTCTTAGGTACTACTTGAAAAAAGAGAATATCCGAAAACTCTTGACCGTGTTGTTTTTTATATAAATTATTTTCGTTTGAATGGGCAAATCTAAAAAATAACATGGATTTCATTAAAATTGTATGGCTGAGTTAAAATTTTGCACTCAACATGCTATCTTAGAAAAAATATACACTGCGAGCATTCAGGTTTTTTTTGTTTTTTTTTGCTTATAAGTTTATCACATGTATTACTGACTGAAATTATGTGGCAATAGTTAGATATGTGACAATTTCACCTAAGAATAACTTGAAGCAACCGTTTATCATACATAATTGAGATCATAGGTGACAGGAAGTAATATCTTAACTGGAACTATATCACGGTGTCCTCCTATCACGATGATTGGGATTTGTAGGTCTGAATTGTAGGGAATCAACACTATTCAACAACATTCGTGTCCGAAGAAGACGGATGCTACTGATTACTGAATTCCTATCATTTTAATCATTATGACTTACCACATGTAGATAATAATCTTCGTGGATTGGTGAATATAATATAGCTAAAGCACGCAGCATGAGTTACACTCTGCGACTTAGGTTACAGTATGGAGACCTTCGTTTGTAAACTTCGTTTCTACAACGTTTTGTACAGTATGTTGAACGGTTAAACCTCCTAAACCTCCTTGGTAGAGTTACCTATACTATTTAAACTTTTCAACCTTCGTCACTAAACCGATTACATCCTTTCTAGGCGATCATTAGATGCGACCAATCGCTCATACAGTACCATCTGCTAGCTAGGACTTACAGGTTGAAGATATACATGTAGGGGCATATGAACCATTTTCTCTTGATCGGACAAGAATATTGTCGATTGAGGATATAGGATCATTTCTCTTCGTTATTATGTTAATGACGCGATAGGAATAATCCTGAGGTAGACTTGAGCTCCTTGTAAGTTACATGTATCACGTGGTAATTTAGATATGAAAATCAATTGTCACGATAGGAGTATACCCAGTTAGTTAGTCTCGGTTAGAGTATTTGTTCCTGCGCCATTTGATCCCGATTACGTTCGAATATAACTCTATCGGTTTCAAAGATATAGGGGGAAGTTTCAATTTACACCTTTGCTTCAAGATATAGCATGGTGAAAGTTCCAAACCTTTAACAAATTAATATTCTTTTACCCGTTTGACGACGCTCCGTTTTTGTTCCATTAGTGAAAGTTCCATTCCTCTAGCTCCTTCATCGTCCCAAACGCTAATATAATTTTCACTCCATCAGCTTGACGTTTGGAATCTATCTAGCGTACATTGTATCTAGAAGAACAACGGTACCAATGATACCGTAAGAATGGCAGTATTTCGGCGAAAGTCTGACTTGAATCAGATCATGATATCCTATGATCTGCACAGCAGCAGTTGGGCCAAAAGTGGGAAATCAAAATCCAAATAACAGAAACCATAATCAACTCATCTATAACTCAGGCCAGTAGTCAATCTCTGAAATAGTCTGACCAAACCCTTTTCTTGGAACCAGATTACAGCACATCCCTGAATAAAATATACGAAACTTTTAGAATACCAGGCTTGATGCCTTTGGCATAGAACACCATCAGTGAATTCGACCAAGAATATATCGCACATGCGCTAGTAAACTGACCAAAATATGGATTGAACGGAGACTTCTCAATCTTATCGGAATTCTTATTAGCGGACATTTATTAATGACCGCAGATGTAATTGATGGCATTGATCCAGAGAGAAGACGGCAAATTATCTTGATTGATTACAAAGGCTTTATCGATGTACATGTATCATAGCACCGCACAAACCCTGACTGATTGAAACCCATAGAGTATAATTTACTTAGATTTGTAGACTGTAAAACCTGTCTAATGCGAAATTGAAATCAAAGTTATAGACCAGATAAACTGTCGATTGTGACATTGCGATTAAAGAAAAATGAAAATATGATATCGAACTTTGGAATTGCAGTAGATATATATTTTGGACGATAAATTTAAGTTCTGTTGGAAACTGACGGATGCTTCAGGTAACAGAATTGTGTTACGGAACAGATTTGTGATGATGCAAGTCGAGATTTACGTGTTGATAATTTGGAAACATCCCGTTCTTGAGATTATTCTGTCAGTCACTGACGATTGTCAAATGCTGATATTGACGAGCATATGGAACATTCGAAACAAACTACCGTAAATACAGTAAATGAAAGTCCTGCCTGATACTATAGTGATTAGTAGACTCACACCAGCTCTATATGCATTAGATGGAACTGAGATCAAAGTGGTAAAAGAGGTAAAATTCTTAGGAATGTTGTTTGACCACCGACTAACGTTCAAATCGCATATAAATTGCTTGAACGCTAAGTGCACGAAAGCTCTTGATTTGTTGAAGGTAGTTGCCAACTATAAGTGGGGAGATCAGCAAACACTTCTCCATTTATATCGATCACGTGTTCGTTCCAAACTTGATTATGGCTCTATTGTTTACAACGGTGCAAGCAAGTCAAACTTGGCAAAGCTAGATCCTATTCTCCATCAAGGACTAAGACTTTGCCTTGGAGCGTTCAGAACATCCCCTAAAGAAAGCTTATATGTCGAAGCAGATGAATTTCCTTTAGAACTTCGAAGAATTAAACTACATGTAGGCGCTCGTCTTACCGACAATTATTCTTGTAAATCGATCTAGCTTGAGTTGGACTTGAGTTGGCCATCAGTGTTACTCCAGAAAGGGCACCGATTATGGATTTCTCAAACCCTTGCGATCAGGTAACAACTTACACAACCTAAACTATCCTTAACGGTGAAAAATGGACCTTATCTGGCGTAATCCGGTTCTCCACCAGGAATTTATTACTGCAACGTGTGTGTGCATAAAGTTTGACGATTTGCTGCATGAACAATCGATTTGCTGCATGAACAATCGATTTTCCAAGTACCTTTGGCGAATACAGGAGGATGGGAAGAATTGAGAGTAGCTTATAAGAATAATGTTCTTGTTTTTATATCCGCCTCCGTGGCCTTCAGAATGAATCCATGCAAATGGTTTTTACAGGTACATGAAAATATTCACAGCTACTATTGATACAGGCTTGAACATAAAAATATATAAGCAAACATTGTTATAGAAAAATTGTCATGGGTTTCAGATGATGTAAATATCACACATTGATCGAAATAGACGATCTGTGGTTCAGATGTCCTTAGCTTTAAGCGTTTAGTGTCCAGGAACACAATAGTATTCGAATGATCAATTTTGTTGAGGCAATAAGCTACAATGTACACAACCGTTCAAGGAAGAATTTATCAATCCAGAGAGTTCATTATCTGTACAGTTTTCGCGTTACACGTAATCTGCTGACGAGTTTTACAATTGGCGAGTAGAATAACATTTGAGACGCAAAACTGGAACTAATTATTGTATGAATGTTCAATACTCTGAAAATGCTGAATTCTTCATCCAGTCATATATATATCGATCTTATTTACAAAGTTTACCTGACTGGAGAGAACAGAGTTAATCTCTGTTTTTCAGAGTTTTTCATTGGGGTGATCTCCCATGCGTCGAGAGCAGCGATGGAACTCTCCGGTGTAGTAGTGACTTTCTTTATGTAATAACCACTGCAAAGAACAAATATAATTCATATTTTTGCAACAACATCATGATAAAGAGGTGACCAGGAGTTGACAAATTTCCAAACTTCTTCCCTCCACCGCCCGGGAACCAGCACTTACTACTGGTTAAATTTCTGGGAAATTTTCGAGATTTCATGGAATTCTTGGCTCTAAGCTAAGATGGTATGATTTACTGAGTTTACCTTGGCTTGTTCATGTCGAGATGGAGAAGCTATTTTTCACGCATAAATTCATCGTCTAGTATGCATATACTTCTGCAATACATCCCCCCCGTTGTGAGTATGATAGACCCCGACTTCGATCGCGTGCGCGACTCTCTGATGATATGAGACAGTGATCGTTAGAACAACAATTTCGCATCAGTTCTTGACCTAATTTTCAAATTTGATCGATTCTCTGTCAACAACAGCAAGTCTTCTGTTAATATCTACTTAAACAAGCAAGGACAATATACTACTGTTGGATAGTAACCAGCAAGGACATGATGATTGTTCGGTCCTGCTTCGGGCTAAATCGGGTGCTAGTCTGGGAAATTTTACCAAGACTTCATCTAATCGTCCTGTTAACAACATGAGAAGAAGTAAAATCATTCGATCGTCTTGTTAACATGAATATTAGAAATGAAATAATTCGGAGATACATAGCAAGCTGCGATATAAGAAAAAACGGTATGATGGACGCTCGAAGATATTTACAAGTTAGTAGTTTCATGCCAAATTGGCAAATGCCAATGGGAAAGGACAATCGCAATACAAAACATATTCAACTTCGATTCCGTACACAACTATTCCTCATCAGTACCCTAGAAATGTCTGGGTGAATATATAAAATCGGTTTTCGAGAAAACTGGTCAACAATCTCTTAATGTCAGAAACCATATATAAGGCTTTCGTCAGTTTTACTACTGTAATATTTACAGGGTATTGCCATATGGATGTTTTGTTTTTAAGATACAGGCGTACTGTCAAGAAGTCAAGGACTTTCGCTTATTGACGCGGAAATTCATTTGTGGACGACGGCTAAATAATAAAAGTCGGATCTAACGCCTATACGTGTACAAGAGGTAATGTACTATTCGATATAGCTGATAATGATAGAACGGAACATCGAATCTTGGAAAGTATTATCCTATTGTTCAAACTGCATTGTGCTATACGCCAGATTCCAAGCGTCAAGCTGAAGGGGTGAAAATTAGAATAATCTTTAGCTGCTGGGGTCCTAACTAGCGACGCCTATAATGTTCATGGTAGGAAAGACGGGAAAGAACATAAGAACACACACGCCTCAATAATATACACAGATGCCAGATCCGACATTTGGTATAGGCGTCAGAGACGACATTCAGTATTAAGGTGTATCGCTATCGTTCGTTCACCGGATGTCAGCCGATATATCACACGACCCCCCTCCCCGCATATATTTATAGTCAAATGAGCATTCAAATCAACTGAGATCGAATAATGAAATTAATATATCCGTCAAAAATTTCAGCTATTTATAAAGAAAAAACTCAAATTTATACTTGATTTTTCAGCATACCTACATTTTAGATTTGAGATTTTCTCCTACCTTTCCTCCAATCATTCAACATGTTATTTTTGACACATATCTATTGTCAGAGAACTGTATGGTGAAGGTTCAATTTCTCTGACTAATTTCAATCTGTAATACATATGATAAACTTATAAGCAAAAGAATTGAATGCTCGCATTGTATATTTTTTCTAAAACAGCATGTTGAGTGCACATTTTTAAACCAACCGTACAATTTTATTGAAATCCATGTTATTTCTTAGATTTGCCCATTCATACGAAAAAGATTTATATAAAAAACAACACGGTCAAAATATATGATTTTTCTGATATGCTCTTTTTCAAGTAGTACCTATATAAGACTATTATTTAGAAGGCTTTACCATCAACTGTTTTGCGTGTGAAAGGTAGCTAATCCCCTTAAGCCGTCACCCACCAGGATTGTCCTGGTCAAGATTGAAGGAAAGACTTCTGCCCAACAAGATGATCCCAGTGAGCCGGGTCAACATCGTGACATTTTTGTGGGAGGAGATGTGATCCTGTCGGTTGGAGCATCAATACTCTATGACCAGGTTGCTGTTGTTATAGACAATGCGGTTTGGAGTTTGAAAATCTTTGATTTCTCATCGGAATCCACTTACGTTTTGAATATACACGTCAGCACGAAGTTGTTCTTGAAACTATTGATATTCGACACAGATGAAAGTCTATCGAGAGAATGCGGCGTTCTGCGTCTGTGGTGATGGGAAAATCATTTTCTGATGAAAGCCCTAATGTGAATTAAGATATTCAGTTGAGCGAGAGAGAATATATTATGGATGGTTTTCTGTGACTACTCGGGTATAGCGTTTCAGTATGCCCATAAATGTGGATAGATACGTCACCAATACAGTGAGCTTACGTAAAGAACGAAGTAGCATGCTGTTGCGTATTGATATTTGCAATGATCTACTCGAACTACAAAGGATTTGGTTTCTTTATATTCTCGGATCCGCGCTTTATGGATCACAAGCCCGGAGCTAGGTCATTATTATTTCTCCATCAATCTATCGACAAACCTCTGTCGTCTCGTATTGCCATAGTAAATTCGGTAAATCTTCACGTAATATCATAGTCGTTATTGTCGACCATTGCCAGCGGCTTTATCTCATAGAAATGATTACGGGTCCAGGTAATAGCGTTCGCAGACGACATCAATCAAGGTGTTGTTTTTAGGAAGAGGTTTGGCGAGGAAAAAGACCTACCCAGTCATTATGTGATGCCCAGGATATGAAACCTCCCGTGACTCTCGAAGCTAAATCAAACGTCTGCCGTGGTAAAACTAAGTAAAATCCAATATCATAGTCTCTTTGTTCATCTTAATTTCAGACCGCTTTTTGGCTGAGCTTTGGTGAAATCACGACTGGTTATCTGGATGGCAGCCACCAATTCCTAATGGTTGTTCATTAAGGATTGATACGAATTTCCACGATGTACATGTAGCTTTTCATCACGTGATCACCATATTCGAGGAAATGTTGACCGTTTCTTCGAGAACTGCTCCCAGAGATAAACAGTTCATGTTGCATTAACATACAGAAGAGTCTACTGCTATGTACCATGTGATTTAACAACAATATGATGTACTGCTCCTACAGGATCCATACCAAGCACTCTTGGTCTTGTTTACTTTATGTATGGTTTGTATACACCGCGCAACAATCCAATGGTGGTTGTGCTATTCGCAATTTAGTTTATCTTATCGTAAAAAAAACGTCGATCTTGGTTACTTCATTCGCGACACCAGAGAACTGGAATATGACTAATAATTTGGTTTTATAAAAATACCTATGTCATCAGTGATAAAAACACGAATTAAAAATATGTGAATTGTTGTTACAGGTTTCAAGTTTCAATTAATATGAGTATTATTTTCGCTATTTTGTTTTCGTGGATATATCGTGTGAATATTTTTAAATGATATGTACATGTATGTTGTAGATGATGGTTGAGTACTGAAACTCTGATCTGACGCTCATATTCCAAACTAACATTAGTGATACATTAGTGATATATTAGTGATACATTTAAGGGTTTTCTCAATTGTACACGAAGCTGGAATCTAGATGTGAATAGCTTCACTGGGAAAGGGATGCCAAAACATTGTCAAAGCTAATGTGGGACTGCGGCGTTGGCTGGAATGGTGGGGATACAAATCCCTTTGCAATTAGTGCATTTCTTTAGGATCGCAAGGTATGCCGTGCTAATTGGGTTTGCAGATTCATGAACCTTTTGGCAAAACAATATATGTATATGAATTATTTATTTTACATTTATCCCTCAACATACAATATCCGACATTATACATTTATGCTCACTTCAACAAAGCTTCACATTAACTTCTTTGTAAGTTTTTTTTTATTGTATACGATTCTTGACCATAGCAAGCGTCAGGTCGGACATTCAATATTTAGCCGTCGTCCATAAGAGAATTTCAGTATCAATAATCGAAAGACCTATATCATATGACAGTTAGCACCAATTCCCTATGTGTATGAGATAAAAATAATAACAATACAAAATGGTTTCCTACAAGAGAGAAGCGGTGAACAGCTATCAAGGAGGTCGGCAAGACATAACGAGATTCTATACATACACTATTAAGCAATAGCCATTATTCTTTATCCAAATGGATTCCATGTCGTTAAATCCACAGTTAAATCTTGAATCCTGGTTCATACTCTTATCTGAACCTATAATCACTAGACCACTGAAGAAAACGGACTCATTCGCCTGGAATCCACAGGAGACTTGTAAGGTATAAATTGTAGCCTACATTTAAAGACGCAGTAAGTAGCGGATACAATCTGGATGGTCTATCTTGATGTGACTCGTAGGGTAGCCTAAAGCATGCAATTTACGACATACTGGGAAGCCAATCTGAACCCTTAATTACGCCTTTCGCCTTCAGGGTCGCTCATGTGTGAAGCGAACAGATCACGGCGTCATTAATGTTTTACGGACACTATAAAAATCAGTCGATATTTTGGAGCAACCGACCGATTCACTCAGTGTCTTAATGATTTTCCGGTGAGAGGAATCGTTTAACACCTCAAGGTGCTTCTCAGAACGGTCTAGATAGCTCAGTATTGACATTTCTTATATTGGTAAAACGGAATTTATGGTCATGGCTAGGTTAATTCCGGCTGTCGAGTACCGCGAAATAGGCTGATTACAGATATTGACCAAGGAACCAACAACCGGTCCTATAAAACCAAGCTAAATCCGTGAACAAATACCATCGATGCCGGTACATAAAGCGCTGAAGGATTGCCCAAGGTGAATAACAGGGCAAAAACCTCCGATTTAACTAACAACACGGGCGACACGGTTAGACATAGTTCTTCAACATGACCGAGTAAATAGTTTGATGCATCACAAATTGCTTGTCCAATTCGAGAACAAACACGGTATGGAAACATTTCTCCTCTCTTGTGAACATAAGAACACAAAGATACCGATCGCATACTGACTGAGGAAACGAGTGACCACTAGATCTGCCTCTCATTAGTGTATGACCTAATTGGTCTACCTCTCATTAGTGTGTGACCTTATTGGCCTACTTCCCATTAGTGCGTGACCTAATTGGCCTACCTCTCATTAGTATGTCACCATTAGATATATCTCTCAGTATTGTGTGTCCTAATTTCTCACTGTGACTAGAACTGTCCACGACCGTTCTTTTTTATATCAATATGTATTGAATCAAGGGAAGTATTTTACCGATAGATAGTATTCAAGCAGCGCTCAACATGACGAGAACCTTCTGGTATATTGTCCGATCAAATCGTGAGAAATACTACTACCAATTAATCTTCTGTCATGCAGACTTAGAAGTAAGTTCCTTTCGAGAGAAATAATGAGCTGTGATTGAAGAACAACTGGCATTATATATTTAAATGTATATATGGGTAATTATATGAAAGAACACATGCCTTTTATTACATACCCAAATTCGAGTCTATACACAATTATTCGCCATCAAGAATCTAATGAATGCCCGAACGGATGAATGATATCGTTGTTCAAGAAAGTATGTGACTGATCTATTGATGTTTTAAACGATACATGGCTTTTCCAGTTCTATTAAATGTAAAGTTATCACCATTCGAATATTTCTTTGTTATGGAGCTTCACCAATATCTATATACAACTGTTGGATTCACAGTTAGTAGCCAGTCGTTGTCTTAAACGAGGTTCCAGTCAAGTTGGATAGTGAATGTCATTTTTATTGTATTTCGACAAGACATAGAGTAGACGTTCAGCTTATTCTTGTATAATCTGCGATTTTGCATTTTCTACTTTCAAGAAGAAGCACACATTTGATAGGAAGTTAAAATGTCTGGATGCCAAGCATGCCAAGGAGGCGGATATAAAAACAAGAACATTCTTCTCATAAGCTACTCTCAATTCTTTCCAGCCTCCTGTATTCGCCAACAGTACTTGGAAAATCGATTGTCCATGCATCAAATCGTAAAACAATGCTACATCGGGAGACATAATAAAAATGGGGGGTGGGGGTGAGGGTAACAAGACTTTCGTTAACACAGTAAGATTCCAACAAGGTTAACCATAGTCATAGAGCAAAATTATCCTGATTTTGGCGAGTCAGTTTGCCAGCGTGCAAACACTCGGATCTATTTCATCCAGGCTGTAACGGTAATGTTCGTTGAACGCTACATATAACATTGATGTGACGCATACCTGGTATGAACTGACCAAAGATTTTTGTGGCATTGACCTGAACAATCTGACGAAGAACTGGTCGAATTTCGGTCGTAAATGACAGAGCGCATGCGCTTTATTAGATAACGCAAGTTCGTATTTCGGAGAATTCATGTATACGGTTGCTGTGATTAATAAGCTCATCCGCAATTATCATCTGGAAGGTGAGCACTTTCAGAGCTAGGCGCTCGTCTTACCGACAATTATTCTTGTAAATCGATCTAGCTTGAGTTGGACTGTTGGCCATCAGTGTTACTCCAGAAAGGGCACCGATTATGGATTTCTCAAACCCTTGTGATCAGGGAACAACTTACACAACCTAAACTATCCTTAACGGTGAAAAATGGACCTTATCTGGCGTAATCCGGTTCTCCACCAGGAATTTATTACTGCTACGTGTGTGTGCATAAAGTTTGACGATTTGCTGCACGAACAATCGATTTGCCAAGTACCTTTGGCGAATACAAGAGGCTGGAAAGAATTGAGAGTAGCTTATAAGAAGAATGTTTTTGTTTTTATATCCGCCTCCTTGGCCTCCAGTCTGAATCCATGCAAATGTTTTGTACAAGTACATGAAAATATTCACAGCTACTATTGATACAGCCTTGGACATTCAAAAATATATAAACAAACATCGTTATAGATAAACTGTCAGGGGTTTCAGATGATGTAAATATCACACATTGATCGAAATAGACGATCTGTGATTCAGAGTTCCTTAGCTTTAAGCGTTTAGTGTTCAGGAACACAATGGAATTCGAATGATCAACATTGTTGAGGCCAACAGGTATATGTATCCTACCTATTCATAATATGATCTTTTTCAATAAGCTACAACGTTGATAACCGTCCAAGGAAGAATTTTTAATCCAGAGAGTTCATTATCCTTACAGTTTCCGCGTCACACGTAATCCCTTCTGTAGTTATAATTCTGCTGACGATTGGCGAGTAGAATATCATTTGAGACGCAAAACTGGAACTACTGGTTGTATGAATGTTCAATACTCTCAAAATGCTGAATTCTCGAATTCTCTGAATTCTCATTAAGAAGTTTACCTGACTGGAGAGAACAGAGTTAATCTCGCAAGTTTCTCATTGAGGTGGTCTCCCATATGTGCAGAGGGCTGCGGTGGAACTCTTCGGTGTAGTAGTGACATTCTTTATGTAATAACCACTGCACAGAACAAATATGATAAATATTTTTCCAACAACAACATGATAAAGAGGAGACCACGAATTTACAAATTTCCAACCATCCACCGCCCGGGAGCCAGCACTTACTACTGGTTAAATTTCTGAGAAATTTTCAAGATTTCGTGGAATCCTTGACTCTAAGCTAGGATGGCATGATTTACTGAGCTTACCTTGGCTTGTTCATGCCCAGATTATGAAGCTATCTTTTACACATAAATCCAACGAGAGATCAGCAAGCGCTACTGTGCATATACTTCTGCAATTACAACACATATATAAGGGAAGTGGGAAGAGGTGCCGACATACTGACAGAACCACATGACTTCACAGTATAGCCTTATGGTTAACCTATTCTAAAGCACATACCAAGAATCTAGCGATTCGTGATATATGTTGTATCTCAGATACGCATTTATTGTACCTGTTCATGTGGCAACTTGGATGACATGACCACACGGCCCCTAGCACCGGCATAAGCGGTATTAGATACAAATCTAGAGAACTATGATGAAAATGGTCTGACAAGTAGCATATTGGTAATTGCCTCTCGTTGTGAGTGTGAAAGATATCGACTTCGATCGCGTGCGCAGCTCTCTTATGATACGAGACAGTGATCGTTAGAACAATATCTTCGCATCAGATTTTGACCTAATTTCCGAATTTGATCGATTCTCTGTCAACAACAGCAAGTAAACTATTGATATCCACTTAAGCAAGGAAGGACAATATAGCTCTATAATGATTGAAACTCCGAATAAGGATGTCATTTTGATATATAATTTTATATTTCAGCACTTGTCTAGGCCATCATCGGGAATACAAGCATACAGATATGTATTCCTGATGATGGCCTAAACAAGTGCTGAAATATATATATATATGTCAAAATGACATCCTTATTCGGAGTTTCAATCATTCTAGTTTATACAAAACTAATCTGTGGGACTAATGTACAATATAGTACTGGTGGATAATAATCAGCAAAGACATGCTGATTGTTCAGTTCTGGTTCGGGCCAAATCGGGTGCTAGTCTGGGAAATATTACCAAGACATCGTCTAACCGTCCTGTTAACATGAACCTGCGAAGAAGTAAAATCATTCGATCGCCCTGTTAACATGAATATTAGAAGAAGTGAAATAATTCGGAAATACATAGCGAGCGGCGATTTAAGAAAAAGTTAGTTGTCTCATGGCAAATGCCAATGGGAAAGCACAGCCGCAATACAAACATATCCAGCTTCGATATCCAGCTTCGATTTCGTACCCAACTATTCCACCTCAGTGCCCTAGAAATGTCCGAGTGGATGTATAAAACCGGTTTTCAAGAAAACTGGTCAACAATCTCTTAATGTCAGAAACCATAAATTAGGCTTTCTTCAGTTTTACTACTCTAACTTTTACAGGATATCACCATTTGGATGTTTTATTTCTTTACAGAATCCCTTGGTTACTTGAATATCTTTGGGAATATTTATATGAAATTATGCGATAGTCCTTATTCGTGAGAAAGTAATATCGCAAAAGTTGTTTTAGTTCTGAAATCAAAATAAAACATCGATTCGACTTCTGTTTGGCGGCCGTCGCTTGTGATGTATTTGTGCGTTCGCAATCTTGCTCAAACGAAGCGGTTAGCCACTATGTTAATTTCTTGAGGTGGCAGAATAGTTCAACACTAGTCAACATTATGTTCCTGTCTGCAAATCTTTCTGCGAGGGACAGGGATTAGGATATCTTGATAACACATATTTTAAATAAATCTCTTTTAATAGTAGTTTTCGAACTTTCAGTGCTCAGAATATGCACACTTTATTTGTCAGTGTATGGCATCATTGGCAACTGTTGATATTCTTCCCTGAGGAAAAAAATAACAAGCTTCCATGCTGTCTATATAACGGGTTGATGCTAGCAGACAGATACAGTGCGAATTTTCTGAATGAATACTATGGAAATATTGACTTGTTTTGAGGGGAATATGCAGTTTTGTTGCCCCGAGGATGTGCATATTGCCCGAGCCGCATATCTGTATGCTTATAATCATTATTATATTTATCATATTTATCAACTTAACTCTGTGCTAATCTACTATCCCTTGAGCAAAATATTATGTAATATTATGTTTCAAGAGCACAATCCTTCGAAGTTGTTTGTTTTTAGCTGGCAATCGCCTGCAATATACTTATCATGCACGAGATTTCACTGATTCGGAGCTGCCTCACTACTATCGTGTAAATCTCACAACACACGTATAGTTGTTCGATGACGCTTGTTATTTACTCTAATAATGTGCTTGGGTACAATTCTACTTACAATTAGACGGGGTAATATTTATTTCTGCTGTATTCTGCAGCTAAACTTCTCCGTGATCGACTTTTTGCAGCGAGAGCGAGAGAACGGGGCGACGTCTGTTGTAATTATCTCCCTTTGGTGTATATTCCATGGGGGGGGGGGGGGATGGAATATGCAGTAGCCTATAGGATTGGATCCTCCTACGAAGGGCCAATGTCTGGCTGATGCAACAACAACAACATTTTCCCAGTTTGACGCCAGATTTTGAAACTGAAAACGAGGCCACGCTATGTCATCAGTCAACGGAGACAGTCACGTGGTTGTGTATAAAGATTGATTAGTGATCCAATGAGAATGCTCGTCTTAGTTAAAAATGGCGGGGTCGCATGACCAATCACTGAAGGGGAGCAGTACACGTACACCGTCTGTTAATATCTTGATTTAACAGAGTCGTAAAGTCTAGAATATGTAGTTTCAGCTTGCAATATACACCCACGTGACCGGGGAATATGCAGTTTTATCTCATTACAATTTATATAGGGAGACACTCTAATAAATATAATAATGGTTTGTATTGCACGTTATTGATAAATTTTGAAAATGAAATAATGTTTGAGTGAGAAATAATAAATTGGTTGGCAGTGGGAATCGAACGCACGACTCGGTCAAACGCACCGCGCGGTGCTCCAAGTATTTCATTTCATACGGACTACAGATTTTCTATTGTTTTACCTGGAATAGTAAACGAAATATCATTGAATTGGTCCATCGTACGTACCGATTTTTTATGGGCACTGCAGTTGATATTTTTTTTTTATATAACCGGCGAATAGAGCTGCATTTCTTAGAAGACGTCAATTATGAATCGAGCTAGTCCGTGCTAGTAATCGGTGTCAATTATGCTGGGATAACAGTATGGTGATGTTAACCTCCAAATCCTGGCCATCATGTCTATCATGTCTAGTGAAAACCGGAGATCATTTCTCAAAATTGAAATACTCATTGCCCCCTACTAGAAAATCTAAACTTTCATTCATACCTGTATTGGTTGATCACATATATTCAAACGAAATTGAGAGATCGATTATGGGCCACTGGCTTCCTAGCGAACGTTGCGTATGGACAGCTATTACGTGTAATTGTCAATACAATATATATCTAACTTGGCTTCTAGCGATGAGTCCGTCCAATATGAGTCCGTTCACTGAAAATACACAGATGACGGCGTACGTATCATGTAATCTACAACATTTTCCATTTCTCCCGAGATGTAATGCAGTCAATATAACCATTGTTATGCCGGATAGTTGCGAATGTCATAATGATTTTCCACATAACTTGCTTCAGATGGGACCAGTCACGATAAAGCAAAGGGCCAAGGGGCTACAGAATCTGTTATCATGTCCTTTGGGGTAGTTGTTTGATGGTGCACTTTGACAGGGGAAATCGATTTGATTAAAGACGGAAATGTCGTGCAAGTTCAGATACGTGCCTATCATCCAACTAGTCGCTCTCACGATAACCTATCCCTGAAGCACAACCCTACCGTAAATTGAAAACAAAACTGAAAATGTTATGTTGATTTTTAGTTGCGTGATGGCGCCGGGATCCTGTCCAAGTACTACACATATACAGCATCGTATAGACTATTTGGCGCCAAACTATCGACGCTGCAGACGACCAGAAATTGATTTTCTTTCAGTACACAAGAATATCTCTCCAGAATGTCTAAAGAGCCAGTCAACTGAAGTTGAATTATGATACGTTCAGGAAGGCATTAATCTCACCTTTACCAGAAACAAAAGGAAGTAAGAGGATCCCATATAACTCGATCATGAAATGAAAATTCTCGAGGGACGGAAAATACATCCCAATCGAGCCGTCAAGGCGATGTAGGAATGTATTTTCCTTCTCGAGAGTGGAATTTTCATCTCTTGATCAAGTTAATATAGGATTCTTGTTCCCATATAATGTACAGTGTAAATCATTACATTAATCAGTAATTTAGTACAAAATATGAACGGCACTCTAAGAGAAACGTTGAGGGTGCGCATCATGTCTGCAACTGGGGTCGACAGTCCTGATTGGTCAGCCTACGCGCTCATCCCTAATACGTGTTTGGGATGAATGACCCCCACAGGTAAAAAATTAATTAAAATTTTGCAAAGTCTGAATATGTTGGATGGTCTATTTTCATATTTTCCTTTAAAAACAATTAAGAAAAAATCATTTGTTTTATTTTGCTATCATTTCCTGAAATTTATTCATTTGTTAAATTTTCCTTCACATGTATTTGCTGGATATTTCCCAATCAAAATATGTAGTTGTGGGCTCGTGTCCGCTTTTGGAATAAGCCCATTGGGCTCGTGTCCATAACGGCTCCTGTCCCAAGAGCTCCTGTCCTATTGGGCTTCTGTCCTTAAGGTGGTTCAGTACTCAACGTCGCGACGTCATGGTCGTACAATGTAACGTCATTTTCCTCATCCGACACAAAAGAGGCCAGCGAGGGGAAACAATTGACGTCAGAGATATTTGAAGATAATGGAGGTATGGATGTTCAAAGCCCTATACGAAAAAAAGTAGATCGAAGGCACCATGTTTTTATTTTATAAATGAAACGACGCAATGATGGGGAATCACTACTAACAAAATTATAATAGGTCACCGGGCAAACTTTTCTCCTAAAACCGATTTTGTATTAGTAACACGTGATTCTTACATTTCGAAAACTTGATTATATTTGAAATTTGTATATAAATGGCATATTCACGATAACGATGCTGTCATAATCGTGAAACCACCTGGCTTTTTTATTCAGAAAAGTGATCGTTTCTAACATTTTGGTATTGGTGCGGCTTTATATGAGCAAAATGAATTTAGCCTGATTGTGTCCCAAATCTACTGACATGGTGGTGTTTGGACACGTATACACAAAAATCTAGATCGAAGACCATAATGTTTTTCAACGTTATTTTGCTCGGCAACACCCCAGGTATCAGCAGTTAAAATATCATGGTATGTCACCGGACAAAGTTTTGAGTCCTGAACCACCTTAAGGGCCCCTGTCCTGGACCAATATAAACATAAGCTAGTTGCATCAACACAAGTTAGCTTTATAAACACAAATAAGTTATATAAACACAAGCTAGTTTTTGTCAAAAGAGACGCAACCAATATGTCCCAATTGTCAAACCCTTATCACCGATATATCTGTATTGGTTCTCTCATAACCAAGGGTCGTTTCACCACTCCACTCAGTTGATTTGCGTTAGTAGCTATTTTTGCTCTGAGGGAACAGTCAAAACACAATCCCAATATCTTTTTATTCCTTAACAATTTGTGTTATGTATACAACACCGTTCGATGACACATATGGTGTAGCTGTACATAGGATTGTGGAAGTCAAGGTGCATAATTTTACAGTTCTCGATATTGAAGAGTGGTAGCCAGACCGTGCTGAGCTGTTACGGTCCTAAGACTCTACCTCCGACGAAAACGAAAGCATACCATGCACAACCGTGTGTTGAAATAAAAATTGCAACCCAGTCAGGACCTTCAACTGGTGTTTCTGTGTCTGTGTCACGTCCCCATATTTCCAGCACAGATAACAGTTGTGAAGATCAAGAATTGTTCTGCAAGAAAGCTGTGTTACTGATGCGACAGAAGCGGATTTTCATCTGGGTTGTCAATCAGGTTCCCACATACAATTCTCTTTATATTCGTGTAGACTGCACTTATATGCCTGTACTTCTTCTGTAGTTTTTCACCTCCTTTGTCGTACACAGCTTTAATACTGGCTTCTGAAATTTAGGTATAGCGTTTGACCAATGATCCCTGGAATGCGAAGACAGTGCCACGTTTTTATTGGTTACTGTCCAAAGGTCGATCGGATGTAATTAGAATGAACGCCTAGAATGGAATAGCTATCAGTAAGCAGGATGATGGTGTATGACCTCGAATGTTCTTTCGACTCCTTCAGAGGAGCTTTAATTACCTTTGAACCAAAAGTGTCAGCAGCAACTTTATCAGTCAAGTACGCGTACACTGTATTTCAAAGTTTTTTTTGAGTGGTATAGCCAATTCCATTACCCCCTGATGTTTCGAACCATCTTAATGCTTGTTTAGCTGCATCGTCTCAAGATTGGAACAATGAAAATGTTTTCTTTCAAATAAATCAATAACACTTTTTACATTTTACTAGTGATAGTACTACTTACTGCTCGGTGATATTGATATTTGTGGCCTTCCTGATCTAAAATAACACGAGAGGGACTTTTCGCTATCCTGCAAGGTCCAGTGCTGAGATAGCAAAGAGACAGGCCCAACATTCCTTATTCTGTCGTCGCTCTAAATAGAATTTCAGTGTCAATAATCGAAAGATATTGTGCGTTCGACACTTAGCATCAACTCGAAAAAGGCATAACATAAAAATAGAAAAAAAACAAGATTGGTTTTTGTTTTTGGCAAGAGAGAAGCGGAAAAATATGTTTTTAATGATAGAAGCAAGAGGTACTATTCTGATCACGGACAAATATTCTTTAATCTAAGATGTATTTCCCAGTCGTTCACACTGTATCGCACTGTAAATCACATGGCGTTCAAACGAAGCCTAAACCAGAGTTAAGCGGAATGAGACAGAAGTTACAAAAAGTAGCGCCAAAGATCGTGTACGCTACGATCGTATATTGCTATCATGGTGCGATATTCATTAAATAATTTAGAAATTTACAATGGAGGCGTTGGGTGAAATGGCCCTGTTTCTACAAGTTTCTGTAACACTGTTTTGTGCCGTTGACTGAAATCGTCACATCTTCACAGAATCTAGCAAATGCTATTAGGCGTATACTGGAATATTGCTATCCAAAACTGGGTTGCTAACTATGTGAAAAATAAAATAAATGTCAAATAAATATTATTAATAAGAAATTCAAACCGTAACATTTAGAAATTCGAGCAATAACAATAATTATATCTCTTACGTAAATTAGAACTGAAGGAAGCCTTGGCTTCTGACATCAATATACCGGCGACCAGATTGTTTGGAATAGTATTCACTTGCTGGGCTGATAATTATTGACCATTACATAGCCTTGCTGGCACCTTAGCACAATTCGCTATACTATGGAGACACTTTATTGTACATTTCCCGAATTTGGAGAATAGTATGTGTTATGATATAATGACGGAATGTAAGCACGAGGTACATGTCCAATCTAAATTTCTCTCAGTAAACTATATTCTAGGCCTGTGTGTGCCCCCCCACAGGAACAATGAATTTGGCCCAATCTTTCTGACAGTGTACGGTTAATGAAAAATATCAGCTATGACATCTGTTCACTGTCGGAAGGAAAGCCACAGAATTTGCACGAGACTTCGCCGATTGGCATTGCGATCCAGCATCATTTCGTCAACAGGACGATAAACTAGCATTGTATCAATCTGCCATTGAAAGCGATACATTACCTGAGCACTCAAAACAATACATTATTGTGGATAATTCATTGGCATCAACAATACATATCCAGTCTTGCCTTTGAGACGCAAGTGTTATTAAAATATGATACAACTTGTGCTGTAAAAATAGGACACAAGCAGCACAGTGATCTGTCGGGTCATGCGAGTTCTTGTCAGTTCGTCGATATTTACCCGCCTCCATGGTGTATATCCAGTAATTTGAGTGCCCATCAAGTAGGCAATAGTTTCGTCAGAATATAGGATATTTATTATGTTTATACTCGCAAACTGTATGCGGCTAATTAGAACTGGTCACTTAAGTTGAAAAATAACCGGTGTCAATTATGTTGGCATAACAGTATGGTGATGTTAACCTCCAAATCCTGCCCATCATGTCTATCATGTCAAGTGGAAACCGGAGATCATTTCTAAAATTGAAATACGCATTGCCCCCTACTAGAGAATCTAAACTTCCATTCATATCTGTATTGGTTGATCATACATATACATACGAAATTGGGGAATAGATTATGCGCCACTGGTTTCCAAGCGAACGTTGCGTATGGACATATATTATGTGTAATTGTCACTTGATATCTGACTTGGTTTCTAGCGATGAGTCCGTTCAACGAAAACACACAGATGACGGCGTACGTATCATGTAACCACTGACAATGTACTCATCTTTACCCTACCATGTTAAATGTCCCAGACACGGATCCTTCCTTTGAACTGTTCTATCGATAACATTTTCCATTTCTTCCGAGATATAATGTAGTCAATATAACCATTGTTATGGTGGATAGTTGCGAATGTTATAATGATGTTCCACATAACTTGCTTCAGATGGGACCAGTCACGATAAAGCAAAGAGCCAAGGGGCTATAGCATATGTTATCATGTCCTTTGAGATAGTTGTTTGATGGTGCACTTTGACAGGGGAAATCGATTTGATTAAAGACGGAAATGTCGTGCAAGCTCAGATACGAGCCTACCATCCATCTAGTCGCTCTCACGATAACCTACTCCTGAAGCACAGTTCCCTGGTAATTTGGAATAAAACCCTCAAAATGTTATGTTGATTTTTCCTTGCGTGATGGCGCCGGGATCCTGTCCAAGTACAACACATATACAGCATTGTATATCGTATAGACTATTTGGCGCCAAACTATCGACGCTGCAGACGACCAGAAATTGATTTTCTTTCAGTACACAAGAATATCTCTCCAGAATGTCTAAAGAGCCAGTCAACTGAAGTTGAATTATGATACGTTCAGGAAGGCATTAATCTCACCTTTACGAGCAACAAAAGGAAGTAAGAGGATCCCATATAACTCGATCATGAGATGAAAATTCTCGAGGGACGGAAAATACATCCCAATCGAGCCGCCAAGGCGATGTAGGAATGTATTTCCTTCTCGAGAGCGGAAATTTTCATTTCTTGATCAAGTTAATATATGATTCTTGTTCCAATATAATGTACAGTGTAAATCATTACTTTAATCAGTAATTTAGTACAAAATATGAACGGCACTCTAAGAGAAACGTTGAGGGTGCGCATCATGTCTGCAACTGTGGTCGACAGTCCTGATTGGTCAGCCTACGCGCTCATCCCTAATACGTGTTTGGGATGAATGACCCCCACAGGTAAAAAAGTTAATTAAAATTTTGCAAAGTCTGAATATGTTGGACAGTCTATTTTCATATTTTCCTTAAAAAAATTAAGAAAAAATCATTTGTTTTATTTTGTTACAAGCGTCTAGTCCGTCATTCATAATCCAGCCGTCGTCCATTAGAGAATATCCGCGTCCATAATACAAAGACCTATTCCATATTCCATATAAAAGTATTAGCACCAAATTCAAAAAGACAATCATAGTATACATAAACATAGGCTTGTTTCCTGCAAGAGAGAAGCGGTCAACAGTTTTCCTGAAATTTATTCATTTGTTAAATTTTCTTTCACATGTATTTGCTGGATATTTCCCTATCAAAATATGTAGTTGTGGGCTCGTGTCCGCTTTTGGAATAAGCCCATTGGACTCGTGTCCCTAACGGCTCCTGTCCCAAGGGCTCTTGTCCTATTGGGCTTCTGTCCTTAAGGGCTCCTGTCCTGGACCAATATAACAATAAGCTAGTTGCATCAACACAAGTTAGCTTTATAAACACAAATTAGTCATATAATCACAAGCTAGCTTTTGTCAAAAGAGACGCAACCAATATGTCCCAATTGTCAACCCCTTATCACCGATATATCTGTATTCGTTCTCCCATAACCAAGGGTCGTTTCAGCACTTCACTCGGTTAATTTGCCTCAGTAGCTATTTTTGCTCTGAGAACTTGTGGGAACAGTCAAATCACAATCCCAATATATTTTTCTTCCTTAACAGTTTCTGTTATGTGTGCAACACCGTTCGACGACATATATGGTGCAGTTGCGCATAGGATTCTAGAAGTCATGGTGCATAATTTTACAGTTTTCGATATTGAAGAGTAGTAGCCAAACAGCCGAAAACGAAAGCATACCATGCACACCCGTCTGTTAAAATAAAAATTGCAATCCAGTCAGGACCTGATGTTCATGCATCAGACGTTTTCAAACGCATCAACAGGTGTTTCTGTGTCTGTGTCACGTGACCATATTTCCAGCACAAATACATGTATAGTTGTGAAGAACAAGATTTGTTCTACAAGAAAGTTGTGTTACTGATGCGACATAAGCGGATTTTCATCTGGGTTGTCAATCAGCTTTTTTTTTGGATTGAAATTGTGATTTACGAGCCGCTTCCCATTCGGATTTCGCGGCCCATCATCACAATGCGTTTATTCTCACATATTGAAATATACATTACTGATATTACATCAATCGTACTATTGAGTTTGTGCATATTCATATGATATTTTAACATTCATGTAACATAAACGGATAGTATGTACAAGCGCGCGAGGATTAACGAGTGAAGGAGAGAAGATATATACAAAAGTTTTTAGTTGAGAGTAGGAATTAAAGTCCAAATAATTAAGCATGAAACTCTAAGGATTTATTAACTGTGCATAACTGTTTTGATTCATATTATTCTCGTGAAATGTCTTGGTGGTTAGGACAATGTTCCTGTCGACTACACCGTGCACCGTCCAGAAAAACTAAGAATCCAAGAAATTTGTGATCCTAGAAATCTGTGCCTATAACATTGCGCCAACGACATATCAGACAAACAAGTGTTATTAAAATAAATTTGTGCTGTAAAATTAGAACACAAGACCTGTGACAAGGAAGTACAGTGGTCTGTCGGATCAGGCGAATTCTTGTCAGTACGAGTTCTTGTTATTTTGCCCACCACCATGGTCTATAGCCAGTAATATGTGTATAGCAATTTTGTCCCTCAAGTAGGCAATAGTTTCGTCAGAATATATGGTATTTATAGTTGCAAACTGTATGTGGCTAATTAGCACAGGTCATCTAAGTTGAAAAGTACTCGGTGTCCTCTATGCTGGCATAACAGTATGGTAATGTTAACCTCCAAATCCTGCCCATCATATCTATCATGTCAAGTGGAAACCGGGGATCATTTCTAAAATTGAAATAGGCATTGCTTCCGACTAGAGAATCTAAACTTTCATTCATACCTGTGTTGTCAGATCACACATATTCAAACCAAATTGGGGGGGATCGACCGGCTTCTCAGCGAACGTTGCGTATGGACATATATTATGTGTAATTGTCAATATATATCTAACTTGGCTTCTAGCGATGAGTCCGTTCAATGTGAGTCCGTTCAATGAAAACACACAGATGATGCGTACGTATCACGTAACCGCTGACAATGTACTCATCTTTACCCTACCATGCTAAATGTCCCAGATACGGATCCTTCCTTTGAACTGTTCTATCGATAACATTTTCCATTTCTCCTGAGATAAAAAGCAGTCAATATAACCATTGTTATGGTGGATAGTTGCGAATGTCATAATGATTTTCCACATAACTTGCTTCAGATGGGACCAGTCACGATAAAGCAAAGAGCCAAGGGGCTAGAGAATCTGTTATCATGTCCTTTGAGATAGTTGTTTGATGGTGCACTTTGACAGGGGAAATCGATTCGATTAAAGACGGAAATGTCGTGCAAGTTCAGATACGAGCCTACCATCCAACTAGTCGCTCTCACGATAACCTATCCCTGAAGCACAGCTCCCGGGTAAATTGAAAACAAAACTGAAAATGTTATGTGGATTTTTACTTGCGTGATGGCGCCGGGATCCTGTCCAAGTACTACACATATACAGCATTGTATATCGTATAGACTATTTGGCGCCAAACTATCGACGCTGCAGACGACAGAAAATTGATTTTCTTTCAGTACACAAGAATATCTCTCAAGCATGTCTAAAGAGCCAATCAACTGAAGTTGAATTATGATACGTTCAGGAAGGCATTAATCTCACCTTTACCAGAAACAAAAGCAAGTAAGAGGATCCCATATAACTTGATCATGAGATGAAAATTCTCGAGGGACGGAACATACATCCCAGTCGAGCCGCCGAGGAGATGTAGGAATGTATTTTCCTTCTCGAGAGTGGAAATTTTCATCTCTTGATCAAGTTAATATAGGATTCTTGTTCCAATATAATGTACAGTGTAAATCATTCCTTTAATCAGTAATTTAGTACAAAATATGAAAGGCACTCTAAGAGAAACGTTGAGGGTGCGCATCATGTCTGCAACTGTGGTCGACAGTCCTGATTGGTCAGCCTACGCGCTCATCCCTAATACGTGTTTGGGATGAATGACCCCCACAGGTAAAAAAGTTAATTAAAATTTTGCAAAGTCTGAATATGTTGGACAGTCTATTTTCATATTTTCCTTAAAAAAATTAAGAAAAAATCATTTGTTTTATTTTGTTATCATTTCCTGAAATTTATTCATTTGTAAAATTTTCCTTCACATGTATTTGCTGGATATTTCCCAATCAAAATATGTAGCTGTGGGCTCGTGTCCGCTTTTGGAACAAGCCCATTGGGCTCCTGTCCCTAACGGCTCCTGTCCCAAGGGCTCTTGTCCTATTGGGTTTCTGTCCTGGACCAATATAAACATATGCTAGTTGCATCAACACAAGTTAGCTTTATAAACACAAATTAGTCATATAATCACAAGCTAGCTTTTGTCAAAAGAGACGCAACCAATATGTCCCAATTGTCAACCCCTTATCACCGATATATCTGTATTCGTTCTCCCATAACCAAGGGTCGTTTCAGCACTTCACTCGGTTAATTTGCCTCAGTAGCTATTTTTGCTCTGAGAACTTGTGGGAACAGTCAAATCACAATCCCAATATATTTTTCTTCCTTAACAGTTTCTGTTATGTGTGCAACACCGTTCGACGACATATATGGTGCAGTTGCGCATAGGATTCTAGAAGTCATGGTGCATAATTTTACAGTTCTCGATATTGAAGAGTAGTAGCCAGACAGCCGAAAACGAAAGCATACCATGCACACCCGTCTGTTGAAATAAAAATTTCAATCCATTCAGGACCTGATGTTCATGTATCAAACGTTTTCAAACGCGTCAACTGGTGTTTCTGTGTCTGTGTCACGTGACCATATTTCCAGCACAGATAACAGTTGTGAAGAACCAGATTTGTTCTGCAAGAAAGCTGTGTTACTGATGCGACAGAAGCGGATTTTCATCTGGGTTGTCAATCAGCTTTTTTTTTGGATTGAAATTTTGGTTTACGAGCCGCTTCCCATTCGGGTTTCGCGGCCCATCATCACAATGCGTTTATTCTCACATATTGAGATATCCATTGCTGATATTACATCAATCGTACTATTGAGTTTGTGCGTATTCATATGATATTTTAACATTCATGAAACATATACGGAAAATATATACAAGTGCGCGAGGATTAGCGAGTGAAGGAGAGAAGATAATACAAAAGTTTTTAGTTGGGAATAGGAATTAAAGTCCAGATAATTAAGCATGAAACTGTAAGGATTTATTAACTGTGCATAGCTGTTTTGATTCATATTATTCTCGTGAAATGTCTTGGTAATAATAATAATATAATAATAATATAATATAAGTAATATAATATTCATATGTAAATATTACTATTACCAGGTGCTGGTTGAAGAACTGAGTGTAAACATATCGTCATCAAATACGTCTACTTACTCTCAAACTGCATTTACTCTGGAAGATTCATTTAACAATCACAAAACGTTTCTCAAGGAAAGAGGTATTTGTATTCCAACCAAACATAATGATATACTAAAAGTATGCTGGACCCCCAAAATGCATAAATCACCATACAAAGCTAGATTCATAGCTGGTTCTAGAAGCTGCACCACCAAGCTTCTTTCAATCCTGTTGACGAGGGCCCTTCAGGAGGTAAAAACATTTTGGGAAAGGTATTGCGCACCTATTTCTAAAAACTCTGGCGTTGAATGTATGTGGATATTGAAAAACTCAAAATGTCTTACGGAAGAACTTGATACTAAACGTCACATACCGTATAGACATGTATCCACATGGGATTTCTCGACTCTCTATACTACAATCCCTCATCAGGACCTTATTGACCGTCTAAGTTCATTAATAGTATCTGTGTTCAAGAAAACTGATCGTAGATATATTAATGTCGGATGCCATAAAGCATTCTTTAGCTCTACTACATACAGGAGATATCATTCATGGGATGTTTCTTTGTTTATAGAGTTGCTTGAATTTCTCATTAATAATATCTATGTGAAATTTGGCAACACAATATATCAGCAGCATATAGGTATTCCAATGGGTACCAATTGTGCACCCCTGTTGGCTGACCTATATCTGTTCTCTTATGAATATGACTATATGCAGGCGCTTTCAAAAACCGATCCATTCAAAGCCCGTTCCTTCTCATTCACCAAACGCTATATAGACGATCTTCTCGCTGTGGATAATCGCTATATAAATGACGCAGTGAAGGATATATATCCACCTTCACTGGATTTGAAGGAAACTACAGATAGCCCTACAGGCACATCATATTTAGACCTATATCTCTATAAAAATGAAGCGGGCCTTCTCTCTCGTCAACTGTATGACAAAAGAGATGATTACAATTTCGACATCGTTAACTATCCCTTTCTGGATAGCAATATTCCAGTGGGACCTGCATATGGCGTATACATATCACGCCTAGTAGCATTTGCTAGATCCTGTGTTAAATGTGACGATTTTAATCAACGGCACAAAACATTGTTGCAGAAACTTATAAAACAGGGCTATTCCACCAAGCGCCTCCACTCAAATTTGTCAAATTTGGTGATACATATCGTATGCTGATAGCAAAATACGAACGTAGCGTGCAAGATCTAATGCGCTATGTTTCGTAACTTGTGTCTAATTCCGCTTAACCCGGGGCTAGGGGCCGTATGAACCCATGTACTTCAAGATCCTCATGGTACTCATATGAACAGTCACCATCAAAGCGTGACTGAGATACATCATTCTTTAGATGACGACTTTACAACGAATATTATGGATTAAGAATACTGATGAGCGATACGGATTTGATATTTTTGGAACATCATGATGTCTTGCCCGCATCATTGAAAACTGTTGACCGCTTCTCTCTTGCAGGAAACAAGCCTATGTTTATGTATACTATGATTGTCTTTTCAAATTTGGTGCTAATACTGTTATGTGGAATATGGAATAGGTCTTTGGATTATGGACGTGGATATTCTCTAATGGACGACGGCTGAATTATGGATGACGGACTAGACGCTTGTAATTCTGTAGTTTTTTTCACCCCCTTTACCGTACACAGCTTTAATACTGGCTTCTGAAATTTAGCTATAACGTTTGACCAATGACACCTGGAATTCAAAGAAAGTGCCACGTTTTTTTTTTGGTCACTGTCCAAAGGTATATCGGATGTTATTGTAGTGAACGATTAGCATGGAATAGCTACATTGAAAAAACAAATCCTTAAAATTTAAGAAATATTTCCCGACTAGTACACCAGCGGAATATTCCTTAAAATTCAATAAGAAATATTCCATAGCATGTAAAGGAAATTCCTTAACATGGTATGGAATATTCATTAGTTATATTGAGGAATATTCCGCTGGTGTAATAGTCGGCGAATATTCCTTAAATCGTTAAAGCTTTTTTTATGTGTATCAGTAAGCAGGATTATGACCGCGAATGTTCTTTCGACTCCTTTAGACGAGCTTTAATTACCTTTGAACCAAAAGCATCAGCAGCAACTTTATCAGTCAAGTACGCGTACACTGTATTTCAAAGTGTGTTGAGTGGTATAGCCAGTTCCATCACCCCCTGATGTTTCGAACCATCTCAATGCTTGTTTAGCTGCATCCTCGCAAGATTGGAACAATGAAGATGTTTTCTTCCAAATAAATCAATAGCACTTTTTACCTTTTACTAGTGATAGTACTACTGCTCGGTGATATTGATATTTGTGGCCTTCCTGGTCTAAAATAACACAAGAGGAACTGTTTTGCTATCCTGCAAGGTTCAGTGCTGAGATAGCTTACTCACAAAGAGACAGGCCCAATATTCCTTATTGGGTCGTCGCCCTAAATATAATTTCTGTGTCAATAATCGAAATATATTGTGCGTTCGACAATTAGCATCAACTCCAAAAAGGCATAACATAAAAATAAGAAAGAAACAAGTTTAGTTTTTGTTTTTGGCAAGAGAGAAGCGGAAAAATATGTTTTTAATGATAGAAGCAAGAGGTAATATTCTGAGCACGGACAAATATTCTTTAATCTAGATTTATTTCCTAGTCGTTCACACTGTATGGCACTGTACATCACATATCGTTCAAACAACGCCTAAACCAGGGTTAAGAGGAATGAGACAGAAGTTACAAAAAGTAGCGCCAAAGATCGTGTACTCTACGATCGTATATTGCCGTCATGGTGCGATATTCATTAAATAATTTGAGAAACTTAGAATGGAGGCGTTGGGTGAAATGGCCTTGTTTCTACAAGTTTCTGTAATAATGTTTTGTGCCGTTGATTGAAATCGTCACATCTTCACAGAATCTAGCAAATGCTATTAGGCGTATACTGGAATATTGCTGTCCAAAACTGGGTTGCTAACTATGTGAAAAATAAAATAAATGTCAAGTAAATATTATTAATAAGAAATTCAAACCACAACATTAAGAAATTCGAACCATAACAATAATTATATCTCTTACGTAAATTAGAACTGAAGGAAGCCTTGGCTTCTGACATCAATATACCGGCGACCAGATTGTTTGGAATAGTATTCACTTACTGGGATGATAATTATTGACCACTACATAGCCTTGCTGACACCGTAACACAATTCGCTATACTATAGAGACACTTTATTGCACATTTCCCGAATCTGGGGAATAATATGTGTTATAATATTATGAGGGAATGTCCAATCCACGGGGTACATGTCCAATCTAAATTTCTCTCAGTAAACTAATATATTCTAGGCCTGTGTGTGACCCCCACAGGAACAATGAAGTTGAATTTTTCCCTCATATTTTTACTACTAGCTATAGTTTCCTATATACTTAAATACATTTTCTTCTGTATTGCTCAAATTTCACATTTATTGTTAACGCATAACCATCACCGTATAGTTTTGTACAATGCTAAACCACATGACATACAATTTGTATCATGTAACAACTGACAATCTTTTCATTTTCCATCACTATGTTTACCCTACATGACCTGATATTTTCCGGACCGATCTACATATCTTTATCTCTGAATATAAAAACTGCATAAAAAAGGTCAGAATTTCTCACTCAAGTTGCCGTAATTCACCGAACTGACATGTGCCTAACAGCGATGCGCGCGGACGGGAGACAACTGCTCTTGTTATCGTGTGCTCTTGTCTCGAGATCGTGCGCCGTCGGGAAAAACAGAATATCATGCGACTGAATTCCAGCCAATCAGGATGAACAATTCTGATTAGTAGGAGTTCTTTATGAGTAGTCAGCTACGATGGTCATAGGACAGATAGACTTTTTATCATGTTTCAGAGGTATGTATCGTATATCATAATCCTGAATTATGTCGCAAGTAGAATCCAACGCTCCAGAATGTGGGGAGCTTAAAAAAATAACTGCCGTTCAAATCTGGTATTTTGATAATATATATTTTTCAATAATATGTTCATCTTCCAATGACTTAACTGGGGACGATGTCGAGCAACTAGATAGAGGATATCAACTGTTTCTTGACGAATACTATAACTATTTCATCGAGTGGGGTGAGAAACTTGGTATTTTCACGAGTGGCGAAGTGAAAATACCAAGTTTCTCACCCCACTCAATGAAATATTTATGGTATTCGTCAAGAAACAGTTGATTCACTTTTTATTATATAATTCTGTTGTACTACTTTATTCTGGATGTTTGAAAACATTAAAATAATTCAGATTTTGTAGGGCTTTTTGATTGAAGATACACTGAAACATTGATTATTTTCAATCTGACGTCACTCGCGGACTACTTTGCTGTCAACAAATCGCACGTGCATCTGCAAGTGAATTCCTTTCAGTCTGATATTGTGTACTTCAGTATCGATGACATCCAGCAGATCTCATGAACTTTATTAGTTTTTTCCTCCAAATAAAGGATTTTCATGCCGACCCGTCAGCCAGCTTCCCCCCCCCCCTCCCCCCTCCCTTCTCCTCTTCGAGAGAAAAGCTCGGTCGATCCTGTGTCGAGTCTGGCTTGTCTCGCTGTACACACTGATGACGCGCTGGTTTCTCATTGACCTCCCTGGTTCAACGCGGTGTTTTTCGTTGCACAGAATATTCACATTTCAAATAAAATCTGCATTCGCCCTTGATTTCGTTCATGTCTACCCAAAAAGCATAATTTTGATTTAGCAAATCGAATAGTTACGAAAGTTATAGCCAGATTCAGATGTTCCGCTCGTGCCTGGTTGTTGTTGGGTGAAACTTCGACGGTGGTGTGGGCCTATCATTGTGATTTTGTCCGATTCTGAATGAATACTCACTGACTAGAGTTCACTGTCGCTGAATTAAGTTGTTTTTCATGTTTTCTCATCAATTTTGGTGCGACATTTTCGTGATATGACCCCAATTTCGAGCCTTCAACTGAGGAATGCGTTTTATTTTCCGCGCTAGTTCGTGTTAAACTTTGCACTGATCTGGCCCTGCAGTCATTGTCGCCGTACACGTGCTTGTACAGGTGCACGCGTACGTGACGAACCGGTCCCATTGTCGCCATTCCGGGTATTTCTGATTCATGTTTTGTTATGTTTTATTTAATGTCTTAATCTGGTCATCATAAGGCATAATAACATACGAATCCTTCCCAAATATTTAGCTTGTTTTTCTTTGGCACATTTCTTGTGGAGGTTCGGTCAATTGCCTTATCACTGTGACCACGGTGACATGTATTTGTGCGCTGTGACGTCATTTGTCATATCATCACAGTGATGATATCAAATATATCATCACTGCAGTGAAAATATCGATTTTATTCAATTGATAATTTTCACTATCTCATCGCTAAATATAATAATTTGTTTTATCCTGGAAAGTAAAATAAGTGGTATTGATCAATCACTATTTGATCGCCACCACTGTCTCACTATTCCCGATTATTAAATAACGAAGAAAACATAAAATCCGCTTTGGTGGAATATCTGAGTGACTAAAATGACAGCGACATAAAACAGGCGGAATGCATGATAGTTTTATTAAGCAGTCTTCGAATGTCAAATGTTCATACCAGTTATATTTGATAATTTTCACTATCTCATCGCTAAATATAATAATTTGTTTTATCATGGAAAGTAAAATAAATGGTATTGATCAATCACTATTTGATCGCCACCACTGGCTCACTATTCCCGATTATTAAATAACGAAGAAAACATAAAATCCGCTTTGGTGGAATATCTGAGTGACTAAAATGACAGCGACATAAAACAGGCGGAATGCATGATAGTTTTATTAAGCAGTCTTCGAATATCAAATGTTCATACCAGTTATATTTGAGTCATACCCGTTATATCTACTTTGAACAATCGGTTCCTTAGCCAACATCGCACTATCTACTAAAAGGTTCCAGACAATTGCCAAAACCAAATGCCAATTTTAGTATAATTTGGTAAGTTCACGCAACGCATAGGAGTGGTGGAAAACTATGCCGACGTACTAACAAGAAATCATATGACCCACAGACAACTATACTGACTGCATATTTCTAAATTACAAGCGTCTGGTCCGTCATTCATAATTCAGTCGTCGTCCGTTAAAGAATATCCGCGTCCATAAT
Source organism: Hanleya hanleyi (assembly GCA_036873755.1). Taxonomy (NCBI): domain Eukaryota; kingdom Metazoa; phylum Mollusca; class Polyplacophora; order Lepidopleurida; family Hanleyidae; genus Hanleya; species Hanleya hanleyi. The sequence continues at coordinate 214,364 of JAVTVY010050857.1, forward strand.
CCAAAGACCTATTCCATATTCCATATAACAGCATTAGCACAATCATAGTATACATAAACATAGGCTAGGTTCCTGCAAGAGAGAAGCGGTCAACAGTTTTCAATGATGCAGGCAAGACATCATGATGTTCCAAAATATCAAATGCGTATCGCTGATCAGTATTATTAATCCATATGGTATTCGTTGTAAAGTCGTCATCCAGAAAATGATGTATCTCAGTCACGCTTTGATTGTGGCTGTTCATATGAGCACCATGAGGATCTTGCAGTACCTGGGTTCATACGGCCCCTAGCAAGAACATAACAAAAGTCATAAGTGACCCCTGTGGATGATTTGTATCCCAGCCACGCTTTTATTTTTATTTTTTTCCCATATTTTTTTTTATTGTCCGATATCAAAACAGAAAAACAATACACGTACATACATATATGGGTCATATAAATATGCATGGGTCCATATAAGAATAGAATGTCAGGAGGCCGTATCTTACTGACAAAAGAAGCTGATGAAGCTGAATTCTAGTACAAACATGTATAGAATATATAGATAGAGACCGACCTGTAGCAAGGATGTTCTCGCATTAGATACAAGAGAAGTTAAAAAGTTGATACGTTGCTCGGAACTGAATTTCAACCTTAATGTCAATACTTATAGTATTATTATTTATAATTATTCTATAAGGCCGTACCAGTTTTTCCATTTTTCTTCGAAATTTTGCAGTCTGTTAGAAATATTTGCATTTAACTTTTCAGATAGATAATACTTCTTAAGTTCACATTTGATACTCTCTAAAACGGGCATTTTACTCTGAATACTGGCTCGGTATATACAATAGTTTGTTAATAACGACACCAGATTGAGTACTTTCGAGTGAGGGCCTAAAAAGCCGAAGATAATGGACTTTGACGAGAAAAAAAGCCACGCTTTTATTGTAGCTGTTCATGTGGACATCCTGAATGACATGACCACGCAGTCCCCAGTACCGACTTGAGCGGTATTAGATACAAATATTTCAAAGCGATGAAGACCCACAACAATCAAACTCAAGAATAAAAGTATGAGATTTTGTATGACGTACTTCAAGAATTCAACCATTTATCTATGGGATAAGATAGGAATTTCACGGAAAATGTCTCTAATTTCATAAAAAAATCCCATATATTTGCGAAACTTTCATTTTCTTCAAAATGCTCAAAATGGGTCATTTCCTGCAACAATGGTGATCATTAAATCTAATGAAATTCCGGGGTCCCCATGTTGGACAGATGGATGCCAACCGGACCAACCATGACCATAAAGCAAAACCAAGCAATGATATCCAAGTTAAGGGACATGAACTAATACCACTGTGTTTTCACATGGGAGTGATATCTGTAACAGGATTATGCTTCTTCAAACCTACCAGACAATCTCTAATTGCCTTCACTTTGAACCATCATTCTTTGTCTGTAGAGCTGCACCAGCAACAATTTCATCAGGCAAGCACGCGTACGGGTACACTATATTTCAATATTGCTCGAGTCGTGCGGAACTTGTGCCAATTCCATTACCTCCTACAGCAATTCCCATTCCCTGCCAATAAGTGGAACACTGAGCTGTTTTATTTCAAAAAAAAATATCACTCGTTCCTTCTTATTCTGCCTTTCACTAGCGGTTGGTACATGTAGTATTGATATTTGGTGCCTGGCTGATGTGAAGATAACACAAAAAGAGTGCTTTTCTATCTTGTGCATACAATAAAACATCAATGTCGCTGGCTGTAGTTACCAGCGCACACGCTATACGAACTCCTCCGTATGTTGTCATACGTTCTCTGAAATTGAAATCCTGTAAAAAATGACGACGATTGTCTCGCATCACGCATCCAAAAACTAAGTCTGGTAACGATGCGGGTGAAATAGCAGTGCTACATGCTACTTGTATATGGGTATCATTTTAATTGTACCACCAAGCGCCTCCATTCAAAGTTTCACAAATTTGGCGATGCATATCGCATGCTCATAGCAAAATACAAACGTAGGGTGCACGATCTATGGCGTAACGTTTCGTTACTTGTGTCTAATTCCGCTTAACGTGGGACTACGGCCGTATGAACCCATTTTCAAGATCCTCATGATGTTCATATGAACAGTCACAATCAAAGCGCGATATGGATTTGATATCTTTGAAACATCACGATGTCTTGCCGGCATCACTGAAAACTGTTGACCGCTTCTGCCTTGCAAGAAACAGGCCTATTTTTACGCATACTATGATTTTTTTTAAGTTGGTGCTAAAGCTGTTATAGGAATAGGTCTTTGGATTATGGACGCGGAAATTCTTTAATGGACGACGTCTGAGTAACGAATGACGGACAAGACTCTTGTATTTGTGACTTGCGCTTGGTCGGCGTCGGGCATCACAGGTATATGTTTTGAATAAGAGTGACCGCTATCTTGAGTGACCGCTATCTTGAGTGACCGCTGTCGTCAATGCAATATTGCGATTTTTGCACGTGGTTCATTCATGAATTTACTACGATTGCCACGCGCTCTGATATACAGACTCAGCGAAACGACAAGAATCATGCGAAATAATTCGTATTTGTAAGTCTTTCGAGTCGCAAAACTAAGTAGTAAAAACCAGATAATGGAGTATTTAATCATTGAAAGTCAAATGTCTCGCGTAATTCTCACTTATAGCCATTTACTATGGAGCAGACCGTGCGATAACCTATCCACCCCGTCCAAATCGTATTTGGAATAGGTCCATTTTTCGAATAGATTCAATCATAACTGGCCTAGTCTTATCGAGCATGGCGAGCTAATACATGTATATGATCGTATTCCCTGTGGAAGAGACATTTCAGATTTATGTTGTTTCGTATTGCTCGAATCACACCTGCCTGATATTTTCTTTCAAACATCGTAATCACGTCTATGCTGGAATAGAATCTAATCAGTCCGAAATCAAATGGCATGTTGAAAGGTTGTATCATGTAACCGTTGACATTCCATTCATCTCCGCCTATCTGGTTACATATTACATTGGTTGGCCGTTCATCGGAGCTGTATTATTTATACATTCCCTATCACTGTTGACATGTAACGTAGCAAGTATGTATTACTTGACATGTAACGTAGCAAGTATGTATTACTTGACATGTAACGTAGCAAGTATGTATTACTTGACATGTAACGTAGCAAGTATGTATTACATGACATGTAACGTAGCAAGTATGTATTACTTGACATGTAACGTAGCAAGTATGTAATACTTGACATGTAACGTAGCAAGTATGTATTACTTGACATGTAACGTAGCAAGTATGTATTACTTGACATGTAACGTAGCAAGTATGTATTACTTGACATGTAACGTAGCAAGTATGTATTACTTGACATGTAACGTAGCAAGTATGTAATACTTGACATGTAACGTAGCAAGTATGTATTACTTGACATGTAACGTAGCAAGTATGTATTACTTGACATGTAACGTAGCAAGTATGTATTACTTGACATGTAACGTAGCAAGTATGTATTACATGACATGTAACGTAGCAAGTATGTATTACTTGACATGTAACGTAGCAAGTATGTAATACTTGACATGTAACGTAGCAAGTATGTATTACTTGACATGTAACGTAGCAAGTATGTATTACTTGACATGTAACGTAGCAAGTATGTATTACTTGACATGTAACGTAGCAAGTATGTATTACATGACATGTAACGTAGCAAGTATGTATTACTTGACATGTAACGTAGCAAGTATGTATTACTTGACATGTAACGTAGCAAGTATGTATTACTTGACATGTAACGTAACAAGTATGTGTTTCCGTAGCATCAAACTATAAGTTTAGGTAATCGTCTCAGTTTGTTTGTTTGTTTGTTTGTTTGTTTGTTTGATCGACTCGTACGGCCACAGGTTTGGTTGGAATAATACGAAACTTTGTCAAGGCGGTAGTGGAAGATTCACTGGGGCGATCTAAATGAAACGAAAATAAAACTGGCTGGAACGTTTTTGGTCGGGAGTTTGAATAACTTTGTCAGCATAGCCCAGGAAAGGTCGTTAAAAGCAAGAAAATATTCAAAACCGGTAATTATTGTCAATTGAGAGCCGGGAACACGAAAAGTACATTTTATACATACGGGGTCGTGTGTTCGAATCCCGCTGACGACCAATTTATTTTTTCTCAAATCATTTCATATGTACATATGCTCAGTGGCGGGCCATACGCCATACCAAATATCATTTCTCCTTAATTTTATAAAGTCAGTGGCGCACATTGCAACACCGAGAGAGAAGGTTGGTCATCACAGGGACAATTCACGGGTGTAATACATATGGGCCGTCATAGTTCGAATCCCGCTGATGACCAATTTATTCTTCCTCTCTCAAAAATCATTTTATACATACAGTAAAATGTTGATATTTTTCTGTCGCCGTTGTATCCGAGTCAGATTCCACAGAGTAAGGAAGAGGAAGGTAAAGAAGGCAAGGACGGATTTTACACTAGTTTCCTTAATAAATATTGGCCAGAGGGATGATGGACGATACAATTTGGTATCATGCTTTCAGAGATTGCCCGTGTTATGTTAGACAGATCTGATCAATGGAAAATATATCGCGCTGGTTTAGATTTGATCAATCAATCGCTCTCACGAGGGCTGAATAGGGATGCGTTCAGGATTGCACTATCTCTACCTGGTTTTGCATCCTGGCCACAAGGGCAGATCCGTGGTATATTTAAATATTCCAACGATCATACCGCGTTGTCCTACTCAAGCACACGAGTCGCGTACAAGTTGAAGCGCAAAGCTTGTCTGACGTACTTCATCAGGCTGCGAAGTATTTTCAAATACGGTTATTGTCTGAGCAGTTAACAAAACAGACAAACAGTTTGGGCTTAACGATCCGCGCTAGGGATACGAACAGCGACATAAGCTTCCGGTGCCCAGGTTACCTGCTTTTACAGCTACAAATATAAAAGTGTCCTATTCAAAACTGTACATGAAGATAATGTACAATGAAGGGGATAGATGGCGTGGGCATTCACCATTTCTATAGAATTTCGTGCGAATTTATATGACGTCACATGTAACTTCACCAGAGCAGACAATGAGAAACTGAGGCGCTTTAAGTAGAGCATTTGCTCTGAAAGATTAATTACTTGGGAAATGTTCCTCCTTGTCAGTAAAGCCCGAGTCACACTGTCAAGAATTGGGTAGGCGAATCACCGCGAACTGGAAAATCGTGGTCATTCTTGGCAATTCGTACTGGCATCTTGCGGGGTTCGTCGCAGATCGTGACCGTTCTTGCCTATTCTCGGAGGCAGTACGAAAGTTTTGAAATGTTCAAAACAATCGCCGGCCAAGTACGATTAAATGGTATACGTATGGCATTCGTGGCAGCATCCTACTGCATTCTCCTCCTATCGTGTATATTCGTGAGTAGTCGTAGTAGTTTTTTCGGTCACAAATCAGCAAGAATGTCATACGCATTGTACAATTGTTGGACGGATTCTACGCTTCTTGTATGATCATACTACGATATCGAGAAGAATTCTAACACGACAGTACCACGAATACCCGCGACAGTACTACGAATACCCGCGACAGTACTACGAATACCCACGCTGGCGCTACATTTCATGAAGAATAGGCTACGCTTCCTCGCGAATCTCGTACGATTGCATAGGATTACTCCATGATCTCTCAAGACCATCGTATGTTGTACATTTCATCGAGTATAGGTCATATATATAGGGGTGGGAATTCACATTTCGGACCAGTCCTGTTGTACCTGTTGTACAAGAAGGATGTTGGTTGCTCCTGTCCAAAGATTGCGGCTACTCAATAATCTGGTGCAACTGGACAGGGACATTGTCCAGAACCAAGCAGCAATCGCAGATGAGACGGGCAGAAGACGAAGGAGAAGAAGATACTGGATCCGGCCTTGGGTGATGCGGAGGCCAGTCCTTGGCCAGTATGAGCGGCTCATGCAGGAGCTACAGGATGAGGATGTTCCCGATTTCCGCAACTTTGTGCGCATGGAGTCAGCCATGTTCCGGGAGTTATTGGAAAGAGTGGGCCCGAGAATCACCAAAGAAGACACCTTCTACAGGTATATGCCCTCAAACTTGTACATTTATAATTATATTGATTATATTATGGGTTATATTATTATATTAAGTACAATTACCTTATTATATTAAATTTATAATCAGACCACAGGGCACCACATAATTAAGTAAGGACCAACATGTTGAAATATATGTGTGCTAATGAATGTCATTTGTCTTCTTATTTTGTGTACAGGAGGGCACTGGACCCAGGACTGAAATTGGCAATGACTCTGAGATACGTAGCAAGCGGTGATAGCTATCATAGCCTCCTGTATGGATTTCGTGTGGCACACAATATCATATCGTTGGCGGTACGCGATGTCTGCGAGGCAATCGTTTAAGAGTACAGCCAGGAGGTCCTATCCTGTCCCACAACCCCAGATGAGTGGCGTGCATTGGCGGAGCAATTCAAGAACAGGTGGCAGTTTCCTAACGCCGTATGTGCCATGGATGGGAAGCACGTGGCCATTAGGTGTTCCAGGAAAGCCGGATCGATGTACTACAATTAAAAGGGCTTCCATTCCATCGTTCTTCTCGCCCTTGCGGATGCCGACTACAAATTCATTTGGGTTGAGTGGGGTCCAACGGGTCCGCCTCCGACGCGCAGATCTTCAATCAGTGTGAACTTCGTGATGCCATAGAGGACGGGACCATCGAGTTCCCACCGCCGCACCCTCTCCCTGGAGATGACAGGCCAACACCCTACTTTATCATAGCAGATGATGAACGCATCTTCAATTATAGACTGTCCAGAGCTCGGCGGATTTCCGAGAATGCCTTTGGGATACTAGCACACAGGTTCGGCTGTCTGTTGACAACACTGCGTCAAGAACGCCAAAATGTTGTCTCCATCGTCCATTTGCCTCCACAACATCATACGGCTGCGATATTCCGGTCTTCAAAATGCTGCTCTCGACATGGAAGATGCGAACCACCAAGTGGTGCCAGGGGCTTGGAGAAATGAGGCAAACATGTAGGATATACAGAACAATGCTGGAGGCAACAGAACCACCAGGGCTGCAAAGGCCCAGAGATTGTACTTGAAGCATTATGTTAACTCTCCAGCAGGATCGGTGCCATGGCAGAGAAATATGATTTAAAATGACTGTGTATATGGAGTATGAACAGTGTACAGTGTTGTTTGAATTTGTCACTTGTACTCAGATTATTTGTCATAATTTTAAATAAATAATTTTCTCTGTGAAATATATATGAATACCTTGTAGTAAAACCTGGTATTAAAATGTTTGTGATTTAAAAGTTGTCATTTAAATCTCGTGAATACAATGCGTACCATCTTGTGAATAAAGATAGTGGTGAATAAACCGGCAATAAGACCATTCAGAAGATTAACCTAATACTTTGTCTTTATTTATTCCCACATATAGTAACATATAATAACCACTCTTTATTTCTTGCGACTCAGAATGGGCACTCAGAATCACATATAAAACAGTGACAATGCAGAATATGAAAAAATATCCCCTCATATACGGTGAGTGTCACATATATACCCTGATATACCCTACACAGAACAAAATGAGTCACTAATTAAACTGAGAGTCTCCACTGATAGTAACTAATAAACTGAAGTCTCCACTGAGAGTCATTAATAACCCATTGAAAGTTAATCCTCCTCATCATCGTCATTGTCAAGCATTATCCCTTGAAGATCAGAGGGGGGGGGGGGCTGGGTCAGGCCAGACAAGCCAAGTGCATTGAAGGAGACATCGTTCAGCATAGACAGTTCATGGGACTGGGACCGGTGAGTGGACGACTGTTGACCTGACTGTTGGCTTGAGGACTGCTGACTTGAGGACACTCGCGGAGAGACCAATGGTCTCGCCATAATAATGCCAGGACCACCACTGGGAAAGAACTGGAAGGGGGTTGCTGCGGCTGGGGCTGTTGGTATGGCGCTATATATGGGATGTGCTGCTGGAAGGGCTGTATCTGGGGTTGCTGTGGTGGTGGAGGTGAGATGAAGTACTGCTGCTGAGGAGGAGGAGGAGGAGGAGAGAAACTTGGTGCTGGACTAGGGGCCTGGAATTGCTGGTGCTGTAGCTGTTGCTGAGGCTGCTGCTGCTGAGGCTGCTGCTGCTGGAGCTGCTGGCGCAGTCTCTGAGATTCTCTTGCATACCAGAGCATAATTTCGAAACTTTGGCGCATGCACTGGTCCCACAAGTCATCGTGTATATCCACCGTCATTGTTGTCATCCACTGTGCCCAGGAGGTCCGGGAGGACGCGGCTCCCTCGTTACCTTGCAGCATTGTATCAATTCTGGTCTGCAGCTTGCGAGAAGAGTTCACGCGGTCCTCCAGCTTCTTCGTGGCTTCTGCGGCGGTCGTCTTGGAATTTGTTCTTCAAGGGCCTGAAGTGGAACGCGCTGAAGTGACAGGGCCAGCATGGCCGCTGGATGGAGTCTCTGAGCGCGCATCCTCCTCCTCCTCCTCATTCTCCACTTCTTCTGCTTCAGCTGTGAAACAAACAACAAGAAAGACTGATAAATAAAACATGAACATACATGACAATTATTATATAGCAATACAGTTTGAGTACAATAATTTAAAAAATAATCTACAAAATAATTGCTTGTTAAATTCCCATGACAAGGACATTTTACCAGAAAAGATCTTTTTATAGAAACACTTACACTGCATGCCTGTCGGCTCGGCACTCGTACTATATGCTTTGAGAGGAAGCTGAATGCTGACTTTATCCACTTGTCCCGGTCGGTCAACTCCTTGGTTGCCTCTCCCGAGGAGGTCTTGGAGAAGCGTCCAAATCGGGTTCTCATTCCCCGGTACCATTCCTGCAGGTCCTTGGCTGTAACAAAAATGTAATTATGGATAGAAGCATACTTGTAATAGGCACGTACAAAGAAAGTGGCATCATTTCCAAACTTGTAAACAAGTATGGATAAGAATGATGTACTGATGTCAGACAATTGCTCTCATGTAAATGGTATAAATGAAGGTAAGAAAGGATAATGAATTAAAAGATGATATACACCTACCAACATATCCCATCTCCCTGGCCTTATCCTGCCATAACTTGGACTTTCTGTTGGTGTCCTTGTAGTTCCTGTCTGCCTTGTTGTATAGGAGTTCGTGGAACTGCACCCACTCAGCTACCTCAGACTCCTCACCCTCTTTCAAAAGGAAAGCGTCCCTCTTCTTTTGGGGGGGGGGGGGCTGGGACTCGTTCAACCTCTGGCTCTGGCTCTGCTCAGGGGTCTCCTCCCTCCCCCCAAAAACTTCCTCGTGGGGGCTGTCCTAGCATGTTTAAGTACATAGGTTTACTAAGTAATGTTTCAAATAGTCAAAACTTGTGTACTCAGTTTGGTTCCTTTCTTTAACCCTACCTGGCCTGGGGGCCTTTATGGCCCCCCTACCAAACTTTCTGCGCTATCTTCGGAACGACAAAAAATAGAGAGCGACACTCTGCGACTTTATAGTTTATCGTATTGGGGTCATTTTGAGCCTATTTGCAGAACCCCCCGAGCAGAGGATCATGGTAAATTCAAGATGGCGGCCACGTGGGGTCCCAGAAAAGTGATGTTTTTGTCATATTTCTTCAAAATTTCTGCTTCTCCACACTATTTTATTTCGCATTACATTAATATTTACTAATTTATCATGCAGTTTTTGCGGAGAAATTGCCAAAAAAAAAAATTCGGAAAATCTGACCGAAAAATCGACCAAAAAATGCCGTTTTTGAAAATGACGTCACTGTGACGTCATCAATGCGGCCACCTTGGATTTTTTTTACATTTTCTGGTAGAGCTTCACCCAAGGGTATAGTGTGATAAGTTTCAGCTCCCTAGCACAAGGGGTTAGAAAGGTAACAAGGGGCCCATTTCGGCCCCCCCCCCAGGCCTGGACAGGTCCCAAAAAGCCCAGGCCAGATAGGGTTAAAATGTAATTAATTAAAGCATATTATCCTCAGGTGCGTAATTTTATCTCATAACTAATTATCCATTCGTAATATGTATATCACATTAGCATTTATACTTTTTGTTATAACGTTCTGTTACAGTATTAGTTGTGTTATTTCAAAGTTAAGCGGAACCACTGCTATGTCTAAATTGCATGTTTGTGCTCTATACTTGTAATAAGTCTTGAGGCCATGAACTTTACTTTACTTACCTCTTCTGGTGAAGCTCCACTGGCTCCTGTCCCTGCTGCTGCCCCATCTCTGACCTCTCTGACATCTCGGACATCCTGTCAGGGCTTGGGGTGGGACTCTTCCTCCTCCCCTTGGCCTTCCCCTTTCCTCCTCTCTGGCACTTTCCCTTGGGCATGACTGTTATTGTGGTCTCGATGGCTGCCAGACTGCAAACTGATGAGAGCTTCGCCCGACCGTCTTTATATAGGTTCGCGTGGCCTCCTGGGTGGTCGTGTCACAGCATAACAGTTTCGTACTGCATTCGTTCTCACATCGTACTGCATACGTACTTATTCGTAGCAGATTATCGAGCATTCGTAGTGGGTTCGCGGGCTGTCGTGTTGATGCGTAGGGCGTTCTTCAATAAATCGTGCAGCATGCGTACTGATTTTTGTTAAATGCTTATGGCTGTCGTACAAGGAACCTACGGCATGCGTAAGGGATTCGTAGAACAGTTTTAAAGAGGCCCTTCACAGGCGAATTGGCACGAATGGACAACATTAAAATATTCGGGGTCATTTGCCGGCATTCTCCACCCAATTCTTGACAGTGTGACTGGGGCTTTACGAGTTACTGAATTTTCAATATGGTCCGAAACTGCGAGGACGGTCGTCTTGAGTTGTATTGTACAGGGTGGATCCGCACGACCTTGAGCGTTTCCTTGACGGGCATGCAACGTTAAAGGCTTAAACAGTCTATGTTGTCTGAAATAATTGTTCAAATACAGAATAGCTGAAGTGAAAAGTGAAAAACTAGCCGGATAATAATACTGTTCAGTCTTACCGACCCGCCGATAGGTACTATAAGTGTGAAAAACCTCATGTGCGTACGTAGATTTTCTCAGCTGTCAATGTCAGTCAGAGGTCCCCACTGAGGATTAAAAGTTGCCACTGAATTAATATTTAATTTAATGGCTTTTTCCAACGTTTTAATTTTCAGAATAACCGCTTTAGACGAAGGTCAATTTGGTCTGATACTCCCACGATCTACAGTTGTATGTGTATTTCTTCGGGATTAAAATCACATGATTATGTGGTACTTTCAGCTCGTTGAAGACAAAGAATATCTCAGCGAGGGACTGTTTTTTGTGTGGTAGATGTGGTAGATTAATCTCGAGTTTCCATCGCTGAAAATTGGTCCATACACCTTGAACGAAAATACAGTCCCTTGAAATTGCTGAAGACGTACTCTCTGCCAATTCCATTGGCATATATTGCTTTTGTCACGCTGCAGATGTTATCCAATAATTGAAACACTGAACAATATGACCTTATCAAAGTATGTCCCAAAAAGCCTGAAACCCCTTTTATACCATGATTCATTCTACATCCATGACAATGACGTGGCAGATGGGGCTCATAATACTATGATTACCAATTACCCTGTCACCTCCCTCATGTAACACGACATCAATTTAATTGCCAATATCCCTTAACTGGTACAGTTCTGTTTTTTAATTTCGTGTGTCGGGTTACATACATGACAGTGTGACTAGCGTCACAGGGCCTACGAAGTAGGGTAGGCATCAGCACTCCGACGCGCACTGAACTCTTGGAAATCCCCCCGCCCCAAGTTGAAATCCTGCCTATATTAAGATGGGCACAGCCCAAGTCAGAATCACCAGTGATTTGAATTTTCATCAAAAGTAGGTCAGCTCAGAACTTGCTGGTAACAGTCCCCTAATGCACCTTCAAGCAAAAAGTCAAAGTTCTAATGTTACTCCTTTTTTGCCGACGAAAGGATTCGGATGGACTGACTGACTACCGGACAATTTGCAGAAAGTAGCCTACTTCGTAGGAAATGGTGTGTCGGGTTACATAAAGGACATCAAGTCTTGCAGCATCTTTTTTTTTTGTGCGTTGACAATTAAATTCATGTCGCGTTGCATAACCGATGTTAGATATCAGGATAATTTACCACCTACCATTGATCGAAAGAGGGATAACACTTCATCAGAGTTTAGGTCTACTGAACGGATATGATATCTATTTTCTTGTGCTTTCCATGTCTGCCGTGTATCAAAATCTCCCACTCAGTACACCAGAAATGGAGTGAACATGGTCTCTGATGAGACTCCACATTCGGTCAAATAAATGGTTGAGGCAAACTTTTTCTTAGAAATATTATTTCTGTCAGACGGGTGATACCTACTTTTATCCTCGTTTTCTTCTCTTCGGGAGCAGCTTATTTGTCTCGCGTCGCATCTCCGTAATTAAAATATCTTCTCACATACATAACAGCGTCAGAGATGGATCTGCCAGGACTTGGCAACATCATCAGCTATTTCTTTCTTGGCTAATCGTCGGGAGTAACGGGAGCTTTCATCGTCAACCAGAGACGGATAATGATGAGATAGATACGTAATTCCCTACATCCTCGGGGATTAAACTCCATCAAGGTTATCCCAAGGAGACAGTGTATCGGGAAACAAAAATAATACTATTCTCAGAAATGCTCAAATAGAAATTTCTATTAAATAATGTATGTGTGTTTAGGATTGTGTGGTTGGTGTTATGGAAGAAAGGGTGGTCCACCACGTGTGATTGTCCGTTTATCATGGTAGCCACTAAGAGTGTCCGATTCGACTTACATCTGCATCAGCTTTGGTTTCCAGAACAACAACGGGATATAGTGGTTGTATATCATAAAACGAAAAGTACAAGTCAACAAATATAATATTCGCTTGGCAACTTCTATCCATTTGTACGGTTCGGACGAACTCCGAATACCTTTATCTCGTGAATTCCCATCTGCATCTTGAGAAAAGGAGGAAAAATGACACCGAAACGGTCATTAGTTTACAGGGGTTTTTTTAACTTCTCGGCAAACGGTCAGAATATATCTTATTCATAACGCTTTGATTCTCATTACTAAAAAATGTTCTAAAATCTGCAGAACGCTTCAAGCTCTTGTGATCCGCGCATTGTGTCATTTATCAGTGGAATATTAACCCTATCACAGTGCATCGTGGTGGATGCTTTTATTTATTTATTAAATATAATTGGTTTGTCTCCGGCGAAGCCGGCTCCAGCGATAAGTGAGATCTTTGTGGATTCCGCGTTAATCATAGAAACTGGTCTCGCGATGAAGTGTCCAGGTGGGGTGTACTGGCTAGCAATTACAGTTTAGCAATAATTCAAGGGAAAAATGTTATAGCAGAATGAGTTAATGAAGGATGTATTGCGCGCTTCTCCGCAGGGGAGACAGATTTGAAAATTAAGATAAAAGGAAGGCATCGGTCCCGTGTGTCGGTATTAAATACATAGTTGTTCAAGTAATTACTGTGAACGTAGATACTATAGCAACGACAAGTGTAAGATGGCAGAGACAATATGATATAATGTGTTAGAATCACATAGGTCAAGGAATCTATGGAAATATCTGCAGCAAATAAAAGCCGATCGCAACGTGGAAGATCTCTGGAGCTACGTTTCGAAACCTGTTGTGAAGTATCGACTTTTTGGCCATCATACTTTAACGTAAAGATAGACTTTCGGCCACCATACTTGTGACAGTAATTGTGCATGTATTATGATGTGTTCTAATTTCCAGTGCAGCTTGTTTTGGCAAAGCTTTTGCCGAGATTTCATTTAATGGCCTTTCAGGTCAGGTATTGTAGAACATCTATGTACACAGTTATTTTGTTTCAGTCTATATGGTTTTGATTGCATGATTGTATAACTGCACTGAATCTGTACATGAATCTCTAGTTTGATGAGGATGTTTTAGTCTTGAGACAGTTAGCGATTCGAGTTGTCACAATTGTACTGAGGATTTGATAGATCAGCTTGAATCTTCATTCATACAGGACAGTAATCAATTCAGAGTTTATTCCATCATCTCTCCTACTGCCACCGATAGAGTTCACAAATTATGCGAAATGTTGTAGCTGGTACGAAATGCATATATAGTACAAAACATATCTTCAGAAAATTAAGTTGTGTTGTTATCCATTTCAAGTCTTCGCTTCAAGTACCATCCGCTACATTTCAAAGTGTGATTGGGCATACGAGCTGCGTGTGGCTTAGGGGACTGATGTGAAATACAATAGTTTTTACCCACTTTTCCCCGCGGAAAACAGACATTTTGAAGAAAAATGCGGAAAACATTACTTTTCTGGCACCCATTGTGGCCGCCATCTTGGATTTACCCATGATCCTCTGCTCGTGAGGTTATGCAAATAGACTCAAAATGTCCACAATATGATAAACTATATGATAAAATATGATCACTGAGTGTCATCTCTAATGTGTTTAGTTCCGGAGATAGCGCAGAAAGTTTGGTATGGAGATGGGGGCCATAATGCTCCCCCCCCCCACCAAGGGTTACTACTACTACTGTCCTACTTTTGTCCCATTCATGAATTTCCGAACAGGAATTGGAACAGACGTCTTATATATTTTTAAAAAGATATGGATTCGATTCGATAGTTCTGATTAATGATTCTTCCTTTCGAATCGAAATAACATGGGCTTCTTTTGGAGACACTAATAGCTCAATAATTTATAACTAGGAAACAAACGAACTGGTAAAAACTATTGCATTTTTTAACCCGACATTCATTGACTATATTAACTACACTTTGTTGTAAAAAATTGTTCATGTTATTAGCCAAATAGATTTGTAAAACTCACACAAATCCAAAAGGGAATCGCGAAAGAGTTCTGAGCATGCGCTTGGTCTCAAACATTAGTTTGCCTCTGACACGCATAAGGATTTTACGTATTTGAGAAAGATGTACCGGTAACGCTGAATCTTTGGACAGAAAGTGCAGAGGGACCATTTAGTGTGTTTATGCTTTCGCTCACTGACAGTGGTATGTAAGAAGTCGTGTTGACTTTCTACATGCCGGCGCATCTGTCGAAACTCTAGAAGACAATAGATTGGTTCTGTATCTGACATGCAATGCACGTATTATCTTCGGTCGAACAATCCCAAATTCAAATCAGTTTCACGTGCAACTCAATGAACTAGTTTGTACGTGTCTATAAAAGAAGTGAACGCCTACAAAAGTGGCAGAAGTCAAGTTTCAGTCAACACCAACGGATAGGATAAAGCGTATTTGTCTTTATTGTCTACATGGAATCCATCGTCGTGGAATTAAACAGGTCGATTTCCTGTCGTCTGCGTCCGGCCATCTTTTGGCGCCAGATACGTTTTAGTGCCCACAGATGACCGTACTAGTAATGTACTTTCACAAATACTCAAGGGCGACCAAGTTTCCGCCGAAATTGCACATAAAATGAGATATTTATCAAAGGGTAAACTGTCCCGACATTTCTTTCTGTAGTTTGTTAGCATATACCTGTCCAGGCCTGCCGTGATCAGAATTATATTAAAGAATCCGATATCGAGTCAGACGGAGAAGCCCGGCATTAATTTCTAATTACTTGAAAGCCTGGGCCTGTATGATGTATACGTATAGTTGTCACGAAAATTAGAGAAGAGGAAGTTCAAAAGTCTCTTTAATGACATATCTTTTCTCAAAACATCTGCAAGCATTTCTGTCATACTTTGATAGGGAGAGTTCAGGTGGACTGAATACAGTTGTATCTTCCTCGTCGACAACTATTTCTTTAGTGGTGACCATACTTTCATCGATCTTCATACACAAGTCGACTTTTTCGTTAACCCTATCTGGCCTGGGCGATTTGGGGTTTACCGCAGCCTGGGGGATGGGGGCGGAAATTGCCCCCCTATATATTTTCGCTATCGCTAAGTCTAGAGGGCTGAAACTTACCACACTATATCTTTGGGTCAATCTCTACAAGAAAATATAGAAAAAATCAAAGATGGCCGCCATGATGACGTCACTGTGACGTCATTTTCAAAAGAGCATTTTTGGACGATTTTTCGCTCAGAATTTTCGAATTTTGTATTTTCCTCGCAAAAACTGCATGTTGAATTAGTAAATAATAATCTGATATGAAATAAAATAGGTTTTACCCACTTTTCCACACAAAAAAACATTTTTTTTGAAGAAATATGACGAAAACATCACTTTTCTGGTACCCCACATGGGTCCGGGGGTCATGCAAATAGGCTCAAAATGACCCCGGTATGATAGTCTAAAAAGTCACGGAGTTTCAGCTCTCATTTTTTGTCGTTCCGGAGATAGGAGCAAAAAAACAAACAGCCCCCCCCCCCCCCACCACCCCCTCCCAGGCCAGGTAGGGTTAACACTTCGAATTAACCTTGATATATCAGCACACCGGCTCTGTTCAATTGCATTTATAAACAAACACGAAACTTCATTCTCCTCGAATCCATTTGAATTTCCAGGCTTGCTGCCTGATTGATTGTCATATATATCTGACCACCCCTACTCCCATATTAGGAGGATTGATGTAATATACTAAGAGAACATGTCACTCCGCACGCAGTCGTTGGGAATGTTCTGATTGGCTCGTCTCTGATTTCTAAATGAAATTACACCTCGGATTTGAATGCTTTCGGTGGTCCGATCTATCAAGGCTAATTCGAACTGCGAATGGAGAAGTAGACTTGTGTATGAAAGGTTCATACTCCATGAGACGATGTATACAATAGCCCAGTCTGGGGACAACAATATGTCTGGGTGGAGCCTTTCCAGCTGCACAAAGACTCAGACTAAAGCTTCCTACATGAAATGTCTACCGTATGAAGATGACTTTCATCCATTTGGTACTGCGCTCGATTCACCGAGTGACACGCCATCACAATTCGAGTTAGAAAGGTTATCTGAAATGTTTATATGCAGTCGCCTTGTAAATAGCCACGATATTGCATGGTATCTGTATCTTAGAAAGAAACGGGGCTCGGTGGACAGGACTAAGTGCTGCAGTGAAAGTAAGCCATGGAAAAGCATGCTGTAAATGAAGAACAAGCTCATCGGTGTCTAAAATATTTCTTTTTTACTAAGTTTTTCAATCCAGTAAAAAATTTTAAAATACCTGTTTGCATGATAGTATAGGCTCTGGGGGGGTTTCTGTGTACATCTCTCTTTTACAGCAAAACTTGGTATTTTCCTGTTCTGTATGTTGAGACCCTTGGAAAAAGTTTGGGTAACACTCCCAGATCAAGTACGTTTTTTCTGTACAGCCTAATACATGATTACGCCTTGACGCCAATCAGCCAAAATAGCAAATTTCAGTTTTCATGGAATAATTCAACATTAGGCAGCATTAGATTCAAATGTAACATTTATTTATCATGTTTAGACATAACTAACACATTTTTAGCATGGTTCAATACCATAATCCTTCATTTTCAGCACAAAAATAGGCTATTTGGCGAAATTTTGCCCAAAAATGACTTTCAATTTGAAAGTCGCTCAAAATTCGATCACCCCTCATACACCCAATTTTGCAGATAAAGCAACCAAAATTGGTCAGAAGTTTCCTTATTAAGTCTTTTGATAACTCCATGCATCATATTTATGATTCAGGGTATTGTATGGTGACAAATGTCAACAAAAGTTACCCCTACCCCCAAAAAGCGGCATTAACCAAATTTGGTTAAATTGGTCTAACTTTAAAAGTAAGTCTGATATGAAGTTGGTTTTGGTGTCTATGCATGGGTTTTTGATACCAAGCTATTCATTGAAACCATAATCAACCCCTTTTGAGTTGATCTAATTTGCATAAATTCAAAATGGCCGCCAAAAGCTCCAGGTTAAGTCATCAGTCAAGGAGGACAAAGTAAGTGTTACAGTAAGTCCAATAGAGTTTTTTTGTATGGATCTGTGGTGTTACAATAATGAAATATTACTGCTTAATCAATGTACTTAGGCCTATAGCTATTCAAATTGATTAATTTGCATAAATCAAAGATGACAGCCATGTACAGACAAAATTGACAGTGGTTAATTACATGCACAGGCATGATTAATCGCGATTTTTAACGCAAACGCAAATAACTGTTTGAGTACAATCCATCCAGTGATAATCTCTCTCAGAACTACTTGAGAAGGTGCTGCCATCTACCTTAAGGAATCTACAACATCTTGAATCTATGTGCATTTCAGGAAGCAGACATTTGGTTTTGGACCTGTTCTTTGTTCGCTTGAGGAGCTACCCATTCGTTCCATGGAAACTCTGCCTTGTCCGATGAAAGAGTGTAGATTATGACAAACAACCCAAATAGGATTTCAGCAGCAATGTTCATACCATGATAATTTGTTTCCTGATCCTTCTAATTGGTCAACATGCATATCCAATAGGCATATGTTTGTGACGAAGGCTATACTCCAGAAGTATTTTTTATTGATAGATACTTGGTATATACTGGATTAATGTAACTTTAACATCTCCATGATTGGTCTTTGTCATCTTCAGGCACTCTAACAGCATTACATAAGACAATTTGAGTGAAATATACCTTTAAAAACAAGACCTATGACTAGTAAGTGGTGCCCTCTTTTTTTGAGCTGTTGAACTAAATTTCCATTATTTTCGATGCATAGTGTGTTGAAAATTGCTTGAATACGGATAAGTATATCACTGTGGCTTATCAGTTTTTCACATTTCATATTTACAGTATACAGTCGGTCCTTGCCATTGGTTAGTTAGAATTAGAGCATCAGAAAGTCAAGGATTTGTTGGTAACAATTAAATCTGTAACACTCTCAGGACCGCCCGAAGACAGTTCGTTTGATGCGACTCGTTTGATATGCGACTGCGACTCGGAAGAGTTTCGCTAAATGCCAAGACCCTTCGCGTTCTGAGCAGGAAGAAGATAGAAGTACTCGTTTCCAGGCTGTCCGCCATCCACCGAAAAGAGAGACGACCGCGACAGCCTTACGACAAGCGAAGTGTATTATCTGTGACAGTAAATCGCATAAACAATGCGAATCTTGAAGGTCACACGTTCGGGTGAAGACATCATCTTGAAACAAGTTTGTCGCAACTAGAAAGGCTGAAGCACGGCCTGATTCACTGATGCGATATTTTGTGCACTGTTGTTTGTGGGATTTACTGTAACAGATAATACATTTCACTTGTCGTAAGGCTGTTGTGGTCGTCTCTGTATTCGGTGGATGGAGGACAGCCTGGGAACGAGTACTTCTATCTTCTTCCTGCTCAGGATGCGAAGGGTCTTGGCATTTAGCGAGACTCTTCATTTTTACCTGCGGCACGCAGGTCTACGGGAGGCTCGCGTTGTTGTTGTTGTTGTTCTAAGAGAGTGTGATCTCTGCCACACTTTTCTTTTCAACCTCCGATCTCACATGAACTGTCTTCAAGCGCGTTTGAATTCATTTGCAACTATATTCGGTGGAATGAATTATTGCTTCGTTAATTTCCGGATTGGATTTATTATACATGAGAATAGTGTGAATAACGTCAAAGGACCGACGAAGTAGGGTAGGCATTAGGACTCCGATACGCACTGAACTCTTGGACCGCCAGTTGAAATCCTGCCAATATTAAGATTGGCTCGGCCCAAGTTAGAATCACCAGTGATTTTAATCAAAAATCACCAGAAATTTTCATCAAAAGTAGGTCAACTCGAAACATGCTGGCAACAGTCCCCTAATGCACATTCATGCCCAGTGTGAATAACGTCACAGGACATAAGAAGTAGGGTAGGCATTAGGACTCCGACGCACGCTGAACTATTGGACCCCCAGTTGAAATCCTGCCTATATTAAGATGGGCACGGCTCAAGTTAGATTCACCAGTGATTTTAATCAAAAATCACCAGAAATTTTCATCAAAAGTAACATGCTGGTAACAGTCCCCTAATGCACCTTCATGCCAAAAATCAAGGTTCTGATATCAACGGTAACACTCAGATATAACATATCTCTCAGATATAACATATATATAAATATTAATATTCATGTCACTGTTCCATTGTTTCTCTTGTTGTATTCCTCTTAAAATGTTGTACTCTGCCTTTGACTGGTGTTTGTACAATAAAATCTTGAATCTTGAATGCTTATTTTGCCGACGAAAGGATTCAGATGGACTCACTCATTACCGGACAATTTCAAATGGTAGCCCACTTCGAAGGGACAGAAATGACTATGTAGTATTTAATGAGTTAGACACCCCTGTGCGCGAACAATACCTCACAGTCGTGCAGTTATATTGAGCACTTTCGGTTACAAGCATGACATTTTGCAAATAGCTATTTTGAATGATTCTCTTTCGGAACACGGCTTCTATCCTCATTCTCCCAAGCCAGGGCCTTGATTCGGTGGTATTGATGTTCCCGTCCTCTTCCGCACTCAGAATTCCTTTAGAATAGCATTAATCACTTCCGTAAATTCAATACTTATGTGTATCAGCAGACAATGCGCAGACACATATTGCATTTGACATCATTCTCTCAAGACGGAGTCCTTTTCTGCTAGAATTTACTGGTTCTATACAAAATTTACGTTACTTTGTCAATCAGTTTTACGTATGGAATTACGTCATATATAGCAGTTACTGGCCATAAAAACGATCTAGTTGACCTCGTGGCCAAAAGCTATGGCCTTTGTTTTCCTGGAGGGGTTTTTGAGTTTGATTTTGATACTTAGATACCTTTCGCATTGACTTTAACTTGGCAGTAATTTTCGCGAATGCAACAATTTGATGTATCAAAAGATATTAACGAGAATTCGACATCATTCTCTTACACACAGACCTTGTTTAGTGAACTAGCCCCGAAACTTCGCACATGAATCACCTTCGGAATGACTTAGTGACAAACATATTCGCGAATTGAGTATAGGAAGATATCCATAGATACTGACTAGAAATGTTTCTTGTTTGCAGAATTTGATTTTAAAGAAAAGAAATTAATAAAATTAGCAACCTTCGAAAAGGCTTGGCCGAACATGTCAGATGAGATGATATTTCCTAAGAATTAAATAGTTAATCATTTATATAGAAGAAGCAAACCATGTCTTGGTATTGACTTGCTGCGTGGAAAAGAGTGGCAAGCAATTTAGTTCGCAGATGATAACGAACGTAAATGCAGAAACCTAATTAATTATTTTAATCGAATATCAAGACTGTAACAGGCCTCAATTTAAATAGTGAAAAAGTGTCATTATGCCTCTTGGACAGTTCGATAAAGCCTTAAATCCCATTCCGTAGTTTCACAGATCGAAGTGATAGACCTGATACTAAATTTATTGAAAAATAACTTCCAAGGAAATATAAATTTTCCATTTTGATCGGCAAATTAAGCGAGAAGGGAGACTGAAGAGCGCAGATTTTCGCGCTATGACTAAATCCTCGAAATTTGTTTGGATTTCCAAATATTTGAAAGCCTTTTTGATTTGCAAAAAGTAACGACTGAACCGAATGTTTTGAAACTTGGCATACACGATACTTGTACCAAAACATTGCCAAAGCGATCATGGTGAGTTCGTTTGTCAATTCAGTATAGACGGCACGGCCGAGTCAAAATCGTCCGATTTTGAATGGGGAAAGTGAATATATATATATGGTATCAGAACTATTACGCAATCCCTACAATTGTGGGTTACAAGTTGAAAATTACTTCCCTTGGCATAAAAACACTGGCAGATGGCGCTTTTTTCTACAATGACCACTACCTCCGCTGATATATCTTTCACTGTATTATTGCCACTGCCGCAGGTTTTGACTACAATGTAGTCATTTCTCACTTGTTCTATAGAGAACAGAAGTCATGGGGTACTTTTTATAACATTCATTGGTAACATGATAAACAAACTCATCTCCTTTAACCAGCTTAAGTCGCTTGAGAACTTGATCATTGTGGACGTCACTTGCTTCTCGTATCCTTTTGCAACCATTAGTTGTGCTCACGGTTTTATTCCCTGTGCTTTTCTGGCAGATGCTGATTTAGTCACATCACACGTTAACAAAAAAACCTTGACGTTGATGCAAATCGA
The DNA here is from genome assembly GCA_036873755.1 of Hanleya hanleyi. NCBI lineage: Eukaryota > Metazoa > Mollusca > Polyplacophora > Lepidopleurida > Hanleyidae > Hanleya > Hanleya hanleyi. The sequence goes on from JAVTVY010050857.1 coordinate 236,501, forward strand.
AACTGTTGATGCTCTAAGTCTAACTAACCACTGGCAAGGATCGACTGTATACTGAAAATATGAAATGTGAATGACTGATAAGCCACAGTGATATATTTATCCATATTTAAGCAATTTTCAACACACTATGCATCGAAAATAGTGGAAATTTAGTTCAACAACTCCAAAAAAGAGGGCACCACTTACTAGACACAGGTCTTGCTTTTAATGGCTTATTATGACATATATAACGCTGTTAGAGTGCCAGAAGATGACAAAGACCAATCATGGAGATGTTAAAGTCACATTAATCCAGTATATACCAAGTATCTATCAAAAAAAATACTTCTGGAGTTTGGCCCTCGTGACAAACATAGGCCTATTGGATATGCATGTTGACCAATTAGAAGGATCAGGAAACAAATTATCATGATACGAACATTGCTGCTGAAACCCTATTTGGGTTGTTCCTCATAATAATCTATACCCTTTCATCGGACAAGACACAGACGCAGTTTCCATAGAACGAATGGGTAGCTCCTCAAACGAACAAAGAACAGGTCCAAAACAAAATGTCTGCTTCCTGAAATGCACATGGCTTCAAAATGTTGTAGTTTCCTTAAGGTAGATGGCAGCACCTTCTTAAGTAGTTCTGAGAGAGATAATCACTGGATGGATTGTACTCAAACAGTTTTGTTTGCGTTTGTGTTAAAAATCGCGATTAATCATGCCTGGGCATGTAATTAACCACTGTCAATTTTGTCTGTACATGGCTGTCATCTTGGATTTATGCAAATTAATCAATTTGAATAGGTATAGCCCACATACAATGATTAAGCAGTGATATTTCATGATTGCAACACCACAGATCCATACAAAAAACTCTATTGGACTTACTATAACACTTACTTTGTCTTTGTCTTTCCTGACTGATGTCTTAACCTGAAGCTTTTGGCGGCCATTTTGAATTTATGCAAATTAGATCAACTCAAAAGGGGTTGATTATGGTTCCAATGAATAGCTTGTTATCAAAAACCCATACATAGGCACCAAAACCAACTTCATATCAGACTTACTTTTAAAGCTAGACCAATTTAACCAAATTTGGTTAATGTCGCTTTTTGGGGGTAGGGGTAACTTTTGTTGACTTTTGATCCCACTGTCACTATACAATACCCTGAATCATAAATATGATGCATGCAGTTATCAAAAATCTTAATAAGGAAACTTCTTACCAATTTTGGTTGCTTTATCTACAAAATTGGGTGTCTGAGGGGTGATCGAATTTTGAGCGACTTTCAAATTGAAAGTGATTTTGTGGCAAAATTTCGCTAAATAGCGTATTTTTTGCTGAAAAAGAAGGTTTATGGTATTGAACCATGCTAAAAATGTGTTAGTTATGTCTAAACATGATAAATAAATGTTACATTTGAATCTAATTCTGTCTACCAGTGAATTATTATATGAAGACTCAATTTCAGCATTTTGGCCAATGTCATAATCATGTATTGGGCTGTGCAGAAAAAACGTACTTGATCTGGGAGTGTTACCCAAACTTTTTCCAATGGTCTCAACATATAGAACTGGAAAATCCCAAGTTTTGCTGTAAAAGAGAGATGTACACAGAAAACCCCCCAGAGCCAGGACTATGAGGCCATTTATGGCATTTTCGCTTAAAAAACCGTTGATTTATATGTATTAGGTGGATAGTGACGTGGAGAAAGCAGGCAATATACGTTGCCTATGCCAATGAAGGATTCATGGGAGGATTATGACAATTCTTCCGTCCGTTCCACCGTCTAAGTCAGATATTCAGGCTTTAATTATCATCCTGGCTTTTGCTTGCAGGATCAATAGTGCTCAAGGTACCGACGGTTTGGGAATAGTAACTCAGTCAGTCAGAAGTTGACCACGACTGGCTGCTACATGTCCTACTTGACACATTGATATTCCCTATAGTCCGACGAACAATCTATAATACCTGCTGACTCGGAAGAACGAGAAGCCGTATTTTCAGTACGCTTCAACTCTTTGTACTCGATGGTATGGTATCCTCTGTGGTATGTGTGGACGTCCATATTGTTGATGTTTTATGTGTCTGCTGCTAAGGAAACCATCCAAACGTGTCAAAGGAGAACACTAAAAACCGGTAGCCTCACTCTTCACACTATACACGCTATCTAAGGAAAATCATTTTCCACTGAACCCTGTGCTGTGGGAGAAAAGTATATATATATATATCTCTCTCTCTCTCCACATGACTGGGCGCCACGAACTATATATGGGATCATGCATGATGAGTGCGTCAGGAATGGACTTAGCACGGTTCCTGGGTAATTGAGTCGTCAAATGAATAAAACGGAACAGGACGAGAATTTCTATGACATGAGTACATCTTCATTCTTTCGAAGTAGTCTTGTTTGTCTCACACTGCATACCTTCGCCTGCGTAATGAAATGTTTTCACATCCTCACACATAACAGCATTTTGTGAACGATTGTCTATAAATACATGCGATAGGCATGCAGTTTGTCTAATGGAAGAAATAGATTCTAAAGGACATACTCATGCTCATGGTTCGCAAGTTATGGCTGTCCATTTCTGCCCCAGCGATTTAGCCAACCAAATTTATATGGTCATTTCTGAGTTCTTCCTCCTAACAATAGGCTTTAAACTTGTATTCTTTTCTTCTTCAGCTGTATCTGGCATGACTCCCGGTTGAAACCGGAAGGCAAAACAGCGAGATTAACCTTGCACTTTCGACTTTTTGAACCTTGACAAAAAGTCGACAGAGCGAGGTTTGATACGAAAGAGTGAGGTTACGATACTTTCGTTTCGAACCCTTGCACTTTCGTTTCATACTCTCGCAGTTTCGTGTCGAAACCTCGTTCTTTGAACTTTTGCCTGTGAATAAGTGCGAGGTTAATCTGGCTCTTCGACTTTTTGACGCTTTAAAGTAAATCGAAAGTGCGAGTACGCATCCAGCTTCCATGCCGTGTAAGATACTATTTCTGTAACTGTCGTTCATTTCGTGTTTTCAGAGTCACAATTATGATGACTATTTTTCATGAAGTTATATACGGATGGGATACATGTATGTCTAAAATAAAAAAAAATAAAAAAATAAAAAACACTCGTCAACGAAAGAAAACAAACTGTCCACGTATTATATGAAATTCTGTCAGACCCTCAACTTATATATCTCAGAAATACTTCGATATGCAATCGAGCGAATAAGCTCGGTTCCCCTTACTTGAACGATTCATCTGAACTGGAACTTTCTCCGCCACCTGATCCTTCACCTTCGCCTTCCACTTGGTTCGCCATTTTGCTTCGTCTTTTCCTCTCCACACAAAAGAGCGGAGGAGCCAGTTGACGTCAGGGTGCATTCCACACCTAAATGATGTGTGGCTAAAAACTGGCATGGGTTCGGATCTTCGGCCATAAATAGATGTAAAATCTTTAACAAAAACCCTGTAAAAGTATATATTTTCTAAATGGACACACTCATGCCATTATTTTAGGAGACTTGTGAGCTATTGAAATTGAAAAGGAAAGACGTTCAATCCTTCTTAAACCTTCTTCAACTTTTCTGAAAAACTTCTTAAAATATATGAAAATGTGTCAAATTCTACTCGCAACCCAGAGAAAACGTACGAAATGATTTTCTTTTTATGTATGTTAAAGTGTTTCCCGTACAAAGGACAATTTAAAATGGCGAAAAAACAGGGGGTCGACCTACTCGTTTTTTGTAAAATTTTATCGCCATAAAGGAATCATCATTTTCACTTCCCGAAAAAGTGCAGATTTTGGTCCGCCAGGTATTCAATTTCGGACACGATTAACTCTGTAGTGGCGAGTGGGTGCGATCAACAAGCAATTGTTATATCCTCGTTTGGAGAAACGGTTACTCCCAGCAGGATGATACTATAGATATCAGTTAGTAGAAGGTAAGAAGAATTACCATGCTGTCAAAATCTGGCGACCTTCCTTATTATAAAATTAGGCAGGGGTCATTTGTACGAAACCGTGGGAAGTGTGGAGGGCACCCTCACAACATTCGGCCGACTTCACCAAGATGGCGGCACGCATGAACTATAGCAATGCGATATTTAATTGCGGATTTATCGGGTTGAAAAAATCGCAAAAAATAATTGTTATGCTTTTTGGACACTGGGGACATTACTCTTCCGTATGGAATATACTTTGACTATATGTTTTCTATTCCTTTAACAGTATTATCTCACTGGAGGCATTATGGCCCTTATGCCAAGCTTTCTATCCCATCTCCGGAACGCCAAAAACTTAAGAGCGTACCTGACGTTGTAGATTATCATATTGGAGTCACTTTGAGTCTATCTGCATAGCCAACGCAGCAATAGATCGTGAGTAAATTCAAACAGAAAAAGTAGACAAAAATTACTTCTTTGCACATCAGATTATTCTTTACTAATTTAATAAAGCAGTTAGTTTTGACAAAAACGCATGATTAAAACATTCGAAAAAATCTGACCGAAAACTCGGCAAAGAATGCCTTTTTGAACATGACATCCCTGTGACGTCATAATAGCGGGCATCTTGAATTATTTTACATTTTCTGGTAGAGTTTGACCCAAGAACTCAAAAGGTAAGAACAATTTTTAAGGAGGCGGGGGCGGGGGGGTCTGGCGGCCAAATACATCCCCCCCCCCAGGCCTGAGCAGGCCCCCAAAAGCCCAGGCCAGGTAGGGTTAAAGGCAGGAGCTGTATCGTGTATACATATTTGTCGCTGAAATTAGAATTGCAGAATGGACAAAGGAATGACATTTCGTTTCTCAAAACGACTGGTAGCATATTCTTCACACTTGGATTGGGACAGTTCAGGAGGACTGAATGTCGTAGAATCTTCCTCATCGATCACTAAGACCATTACTTCTGTGATAATCATACTTTCGTCGAATGAACACTGGGCTGTCTTCACTGAGAGACACGCTATCGGGATCAGCAATATTAACATTCAGTCACATTGTAGGGGAGATTGGGGTACAGTGGGATATAGGGCACAGTGGGACAAGCCGTCTAGCTTCTTTGTTAAGTACAGGAAGCCCATTACAATTTTATCAGCAGAAAGCTACCGCCCCTAAACTGGCCAGGAGAGATACCAGAAATCTAAGAGACAAAGGATTACAGTAAATGTTATCATGCCCTTCGAGATATGTTCCCATTGATGAATAGCTTCAACAGGGGAGACAAATTTCATTAAAGAAAGAAATGTCGTGCCAGTTGTGGTACGAGGCTGTGATCTTTCTATCGCTCTCATGAGAATCTATTTCTGCCCAACATATAGCGGTTAATTTAGTGATAAACTGAAAATGTTGTGTTGTTTTTCCCTTGTGTGATGAGGCCGAAATCCTATCACGGCGTTACACGCATACAGACATGTAGATGGTATAGACTCCTTGGCGCCAAACCATGGACGGTTGCGGACGACAGGAAATTGATTTTCTTCCCAGTGCAGTAGACGATGAAGTGGAACACGTCAAAATTTGTAAAGAATTGAATTGTGATACATTTTGGAATGTGTGAATTCCATCTGCTTTGCAGCCAGGAAAAGCAGTATGCGAAGCTGTACTAGATACATGTAGTTATGAGAGAAAATGTCTAATAGATTTAGCAAATCTATGACAGGATTACAAAATGGATTTTAGGATGACAGTCCTGAAAATGAAGATTTTTAATCTTGAATTTCTAACATAGGTATTTAAACAAGCATGATGAGAACAGCTAGGACGGAAAATTCCATTTGAGATATGAAGTCAATCTGGCGTCATCGATGCAGAAAGCGAATATATATAAAGTTACTTCTAAATTTTGTCCAACGGATAATATAATCTTTGATATCACACGTCTGAAACGGCCAGACAAATCAGGTCTTCATACCCTCAAAGAGGTTAACCGTCGCAAATACGTTTTTAAAATATCTTCGATCGCAGCTGAGACTGGTACAGAGGAACCCGTCACTTCGATGCCGTGGTATGGGAATCGCTGTTTCAGCGGAATGTGTTCCGATTGACATTGTTATAGTTAACATGGAGAGAACTTTTGCAGTGAACTCCGAGGAGAATACGGGAATTTGAAACTAGACTGATAAAGCGATTCACCAGTACATCGTTTATGGCTCGGCATCGTTTGGTCAGTCGACAACACAATTTAGAAAACAATACTAAAATACAGCTGACAAATTCTCATTCAGACAAATATAACGCGGTGAATTGTGCAGCTAACGGCTTCTAATCGGAGCGAAAATTTAATAAACTATTAAACTTGTATGAAAGTACATGGAATTTAGCATCGACTCGGGTATTCCGAATACCAGGGATTTATCAGGCTAAATATTGCAATAGTGACGTCGTCCGCTCGATTGACGCGAACGTTTCAGAGAGCCAAACAAAGAGTCAAACAGAGCATGTGCCTCAAAAAGCTACATTTGGGCATATATGTAAATCCGATAATTCTCATGTTTCAAACAAGGAAAGACACGTTACTTATCACTCTGCAGCAAATATTATAGCATCATCCGTTTTTCAGTATGATGGTAGAAATGTACTGAAACATTACTAATGTAATCTTGCTATATAGATCAAACGTATTAGCACGGTGCGCCAAGAAAATAAATGGTCGATATTTTCATATTCATCACACATTTCAGCAATCCATTCTTTTGCCATCAACACACCATCTACTGGCGTCAGTTCTTGACGATTGGCAGAGCCTTGCACATTCAGACGGGAGATTATCTTACCGTTATGTGGAACACACCTATATAACCTTCTGACATCACGTGTTCAGATTCGTGGTTTGTGAATTCAATTTTCAAAATCGTCTTACCGTATCTTAATTTTCGGCAAAATCTCTGCTGTTGACAAATCTCAAGTACATTCTTTCTCATATGGCACTAAATGAACCCTGAAATTGTATAGGACACCTGCCCCATGTGTTCCCTTTATGCGTTTGTTAAGAAGATATTCCATTTTCTATCCACGTATTCGATCGAGACGCGTCTCCCTTTATTCTTTGATAAATTCCGGTGTGTTTATTGTCCATATACCTGAATATTAATCAGCGCACTGATGTCAAAGTCTAAGTGGAGCAACGAAAAGATATCGAGGAATATGCCTAACTAGATTTCGCATACGTTACGTTTATATCCACTTGCATTTCTTTTGAACCGAGATAAAGGAAATTCTATCACTTCAGGGATTAAGTCATATACCATTTATGTTTCCTTCCATGATATAAGATTCGATAGATTTTTAAAAGTCGCTTTAGAATTATTTAACCCACGGTCTCTTTTTCCAAAACTTTATGGTTGACCGCGTTCTATACATACCACTATTCTACTGTTCTAACTACTATTATATATGGTCAACGATTTCAATTCACATCTACTCTAGTGGATAATGATATACTTTTAACACTGAAAGAAGCATATCTTCGATTCCCTATTACTATTAACACATAAATTCAAGCAGACATAAAGCAAACAAACACATGCCAGTCTCTTGTAACTCATAGACAGGTGCCAGCCAAGGAAAAACTAACATTTTTTCCGGTCAAAGTTTTCTCAGTGATTCCGTCATCCTTGTCTTATGTCCTTTCAATTTAGCTGAGGGGCCACCCTGGATTTGGCCTCAAATCCAATATGGCGGCCAAAATCCAAAATGGCCGCCAATACCCATAGAAGCTCACAATTTCCTGCTCGAAAATCAATTTTCTAACCACGAACTAGGTTTTTTTCTAGTCCTACGTAGGGTATGAATAATTAGTTAATTTTGGAATGATTTGTAATTGGTCTGAAAATTCAATATGGCCGCCAAAATCCAAAATGGCGGCCAATGTCCATTGAATCACACATTTTCCTGCCCTAATATGTAGAGATGGACCATCTTTGGTCCAAATGTGTCGTGTGGGGTGTCATCCTGTAGCTGAGTGAGTTGGATCCGACTGGGCTAATGTATCGTCCGTTTTCATCATTTTGCACATGCGCAATCTGGCCGTAGTATAGAAAGCAGGCATTTTGGGGACTCGTGGAGGTTTGTTGAGTGATTGAGGGACCATCCCTGGTCAAATGAACCTTGTGGGGAATCAGTGTGAAGCTCTTGTGGGTCAGACTGGCTTGTTTTCATTGGAAGTCGCGCCAATCTGCGCATGCGCAGTTGGGGTGTAGTAAGTAAAGTGGTCATTTTGGGAGGTGCGTGGGGGTCTGTTGAGTGATGAGGGACCATTCTTGGTCCGAATGCCTCGTGTGAGGTGTCAAAGTGTAGCTTTCGTGGTGTAGACCATGATTTGAGGGGTGTCCCACTGATCTGTGACGTCATTCTTGACGTCATCAGTAGGAGTAGTAGCCAAAGTGGGACTTTTGGGGGTGTGAAATAAGGTGTTTGGGGTAGAGAGGGACCACGTTTGGTCCAAATGGCCTGGTTGGGATGTCCTAGTGAAGCTTTCGTGGGGTAGAGTCAGACTGGCATGTTTTTATTGAAAGTCGCGCCAATCTGAACATGTTCAGTTGTGGTGTAGTAAGTAAAGTGGTCATTCTGGAGGTGCGTGGGGATGTGTTTAAGCGATTGAGGGACCATTCTTGGTCCGAATGCGTCGTGTGAGGTGTCAAAGCAAAGCTTTCATGGTGTGGACCATGACTTGAGGGGTATGCGGGTCATCTGTGACGTCATTACTGACGTCCTCAGTAGGAGTTGTAGCCAAAGTGGATATTTTTGGGGTGTGAAGAACGGTGTTTAGGGTAGAAATGGACCATCCGTGGTCCGAATGCGTCGTGTGAGGTGTCATCTTGTAGCAACACCCACCAACGACAAGCTCAATGCTTCAACGCCCTGGTGAATCAGCCCTGAAGCCCTGCGCGCCTATATGTAGCTCTACGGGTGTAGTCCGTGATAAGTACTATTCTGATTGGTTAATCCAAAAATAGAGCAACAACAACAACAACAACAACATCAACGATTACAGGTCAATCCTTTTATTATCTCCTCCATCACAGCTCATCCACGCTAAGGGAACAAGTGTGTTTACAATTCATTTATGCTATTGTCCGTGTATTCAGAAGTTCACTGTTCTGATCTCAGAATGATGAGGGACACGAGTTAATCCCTATATGAACAGACACCACCACACACCGCACCACACCCGCACTCTGGTGTACCCTATACCCAAATGGCTATAGGATACAGGGTGCACCACAGGTACGCGCACATGTGTGCGATGACGTCACTTCCGAGCTCTGAGCTCCACAAGCTTTGAGCTCCAAGAGCTCCGATCCGGGAGCTCTGCCACATGGGAGCTACCACCACCACCGGGCGTTGACGGGCGTCAACGCCCGGTGGTGGTGGTGGTGTGTGGTAGTGTGTGGTGGTGGTAGAACTGGTGTGTGGTGGTGGTAATCTTGGTGTGTGGTGGTGTCTGTACATATAGGGATTAACTCGTGTCCCTCATCATTCTGAGATCAGAACAATGAACTTCTGAATACACGGACTGTAGTGAATTGTAAACACACCCATAGCGGTTCCCTTGGCGTGGATGTGCTGTGATGGAGGGGATAATAAAAGGATTGACCTGTAATCTTTGATGTTGTTGTTGTTTTTGTTCCATTTCTGGTACATTTCTACCCTAAACACCGTCCTTCACACCCCAAAAATATTCACTTTGGCTAGAACTCATACTGAGGACGTCAGCAATGACGTCACAGATGACCCGCATATCCCTCAAGTCATGGTCCACACCATGAAAGCTTTGCTTTAACACCACACACGACACATTCGGACCAAGAATGGTCCCTCAATCGCTCAAACACATCCCCACGCACCTCCAGAATGACCACTTTACTTACTACACCACAACTGCGTATGTTCAGATTGGCGCGACTTTCAATAAAAAACATGCCAGTCTGACTCTACCTCACGAAAGCTTCACTAGGACACCCCAACCGGGTCATTTGGACAAAACATGGTCCCTCTCTACCCCAAACACCTTACTTCAAACCCCCAAAATTCCAAAAAAATCGTCAAGAATGAGGTCACAGATGACAGGGACACCCCTCAAGTCAGGATCTACACCACGAAAGCTTCACTTTGACACCTCAAACGAGGCCATTTGACCAGGGATGGTCCCTCAATCATTCAACAAACCTCCACGAATTCTCAAAATGCTTGCTTTCTATACTACGACCAGACTGCGCATGCGCATGCGCAAAATGATGAAAACAGAGGATACATTAGTTCAGTCGGATCCCACACTCACTCACTTGTTCACCATCGTTAGTGCGTCCATGTGTTGACGGGTGTTGGGGGCGCCTCAAGGGTGTTGTGCACTCACTCATTCACTCACTCACTCACTCACAATCACTCACTCACTCACTCACTCACTCACACGCGCGCATACATTCACTCACAGGAAGCTCTATCAGGTAGCTGGATGGGGAAAAAGGCCGTCATCTACTCCAAACGTACTCTATTGCACCTCCGAAACACCCGCTTTCGCTACTACTCGTGCTGATGACGTGACCGATGACGTCACAGATGACATGGAAAAACCTCAAGTCGTGGTCTACTCCCCGAGAGCTACAACATGACACCCCACGCGACACATTCGGACCAAGGATGGTCCATCTTTACCCCAAACACACCCCCACGCACCCCCAAAATGCCCGCTTTCGCTACTACTCGTACTGATGAACTCACCGATGACGTCACAGATGACATGTATATCCCTCAAATCAGGGTCTACACCCCGAGAGCTACAAGATGACACCCCACAGGACGCATTCGGACCAAGGATGGTCCATTTCTACATATTAGGGCAGGAAAATGTGTGATTCAATGGACATTGGCCGCCATCTTGGATTTTGGCGGCCATATTGAATTTTCAGACCAATTACAAATCATTCCAAAATTAACTAATTATTCATACCCTACGTAGGACTAGAAGAAAAACCTAGTTTGTGGTTAGAAAATTGATTTTCGAGAGGAAATTGTGAGCTTCTATGGGTATTGGCGGCCATTTTGGATTTTGGCCGCCATATTGGATTTGAGGCCAAATCCAGGGTGGCCCCTCAGCTAAATTGAAAGGGCATAAGACAAGGATGACGGAACCACTGAGAAAACTTTGACCGGAAAAAATGTTAGTTTTTTCTTGGCTGGGACCTGTCTATCAAGAATCTGTTATCAGTTTCAAAATTCGCCATAAAATCTCAAATATCATTTCATCAAAATGAATTGCAAACTATGGACCAAGCTGCCTAATATGGTTGCCTAAGGAGTGTGGGCCACATGAACAGCTGCAATAAAAACGTTGTGTATGTGTGTTGGGGAGGTCTGGGTGTGTCGAATAGATTATTACAAAGGCATTCTCTAGGGGATCAAGAAGTACGTATTTTGAGTTTATCGTCGTGTCAGGGATCGTTGTAGGATGAATACTTAGATAGCTGTTTATGATGTTTGACAACTTGAAACGACTATCCTAGGAAGTTCACTGTCAGGAACCGAAGACCTGATACCTTTCATATGTTTGAAGGAAATTTTCATAGCACTAAATGTGAAGTGCGCGAATATGGCCGACATTTCGTTACAAATTATAACCATGTGACCATGCATGTGTTTAATTTTAATGCCCCATTCTCTCTACAGACTTTGACATTAGTGTGGTAATTAATATGTCCGTATGTTGGCATATACACCTGGAAATCAATGAATAAAGTGAAAAACTTCTCAAGCGTACGCGTTGGTAGACAAAGGAACTGGTGCTGGACAAACGCACAAATGGGGACCGGTGTCCTATACAATATCACGGTTCATTCGAAATCAGCGGAGCGAGACTGTATGTATATTGATTCTTTTTTCACACGATGTTCAAGGTTCACATAGTCAAATTTTACGAGGTTAAACATTAATTCTCGAGGCTAAAGTTCACAGGAGTAAAAGTTCAGGAGGTCAAGATATCAGGGGTCAGACGTTCACTAGGTTAAAAGTTCACGAGACCAATGATGTCACTGCTCCATGTTCCCTTGTTCTTGCTTGGGGTTTGGTGACTCACATTTTCCACTGCTATTCTCAGGTACCAAATCAAAAAATGTATATAGAAGATATCACCTGTATCTTGACGAATACCATAAATATTTCATCGAGTGGGGTGAGAAAATTGGTATTTTCACGAGTGGCGAAGCCCACGAGATGAAATATTTATGGTATTCGTCAAGAAACAGGTGATTTTCTTTTTATTATATACTTCTGTTGTACTACTTTATCCTGATTTTTTTCAAACATTAAAATAATTCAGATTTTGTTGGCTTTTTCGACTGAAGATACACTGAAACACCGGTTATTTTCACTGTGACGTCACTCGCGGACTACTTTGCTGTCAACAAAACGTGCTGCAAGCGAATTTCTTTCAGTCGGGTATTCTGCAATTTAGTATCGATGACATCCAGCAGATCTCAATAATTTTATTAGCTCTATATCCCAAATAAACGATTTTCATGCCGACCCGTCAGCCAACTCCCCCCTCCCCAACTCCCCCCTCCCCTTCAGCAGAAAAGCACGGACCATCCTGGGGCTTGTCTCGCTGTCTGCACCCGGGCAGGACTGACGCACTGGTTCCTCGTTGACCTCCCTGATTCCACACGGTGTTTGTCTTTGCACAGAACGTTCTCATTTCAAATAAAATCCGCATTCGCCCTTGATTTCGTTCATGTCTACCCAAATAGCACTATGTTGATTCAGCAAAAACGAACGGTTACGATAAGTTATAGCCAGATTTACATTTACCGGTCGTGCGTGGGTGTGGAGCTTCGGCGGTGGTGAGAGCCTGCGGAGTTATCATTGTGATTTTGCCGATTCTTAATGAATACTCACTGACAAGAGTTCACTGTCGTTGAATTAAGTTGTTTTTCATGTTTTCTCATCAACTTTGGTGCGACATTTTCATGATATGACCCCAATTTCGATCCTTCAATTGAGGAATGTGTTTTATTTTCCGCGCTGAGTTGGTGTTGCACTCTGCACTGCTCTGGCCAAACTGCAGTCACGTCGCGCATGTTCAGGTGCACACGTACGTGGCGAGTCGGTCCCATTATCGCCATTGCCGGTATTTTCTTATTCATTTTGTGCCTATTTGTGTTTTATTTCCTGTCAAAATCTAGTCATCATAAGGCATAATAACATACAAATCTTCTCAAATATTTAGCTTGTTTTTCTTTGGCGCACAAACCTTGCGGCGGTTTGGTCAATTGCCTCATCACTGTGACCACGGTAACATGTATTTGTGCGCTGTGACGTCATTTTCCATATCATCACAGTGATGATATATTTGATATCATCACTCATGGAAAATATCGCTTTTATTTGATTGATAATTTTCACTATCTCATCGCCAAGTATATAATAAAGAGATGTACCTTTCCACTATTCTTATATGTTATCTGACCATATTGATACAACCCGCATTGATTTGTGATAGGTTTGTATGAATTGTATGCATAAAGAGATTTTGAAATTTATAACCATTATATGATTATCTTATACGATTATGTCTTGAACGACCAGTCTTAAATTGGGCTATCTCTTTCGTCGAAATTACCCCTGCGTATGAAGGGAGATGATATTATTTATCTGAGAGCTGTTATTGTTATTCGATCCTCTTCAGTAGCAGAGTGGTTGAGAACGATCTAAAAAGTACCACAGTTAGACCCGTACTTATAATTCCTTTAAACCAATGCTCTTCGGTCTGATCAAACACTTGCACATTGTATTTCAGAAATTCCAGATTCGTACTATGTGCCAATTCAGTTAATTTCTGAAGTTTCGTGCCATCGCAACGATTTTGAGGTGCTTCGTCCAAGAACTGAAACACCGATCTGTTCTCATCGAATGAATCGATATCAGTTGGTCTCCTTTGCCCCTAACTTTCATCACCATCTGATAATACCTTTCCTGACAGGTCCTGACAGATAACCTATCTGGTTCACAACGATGGAGTCAGAAAATGACGCACAAGTAACCAGATGATCACGATATTACAGTTATACACGGTCCGATGCAATATAACATAAGGAAATTCTGAATATTCGATTTTTCACAGAAATCCAACATTCAGCGAGCATCCGTGGTCCACAAAGAATTTCCAGATCAATGATCTGATAATCGAAATATCATTTCTCTACGATATGCTATTAGCATCAAAATTCAAGAATCTGTCACCATTGCAATAGATATATGTTAGACCCTTGTGATTCAAGAATCTGTCACCATTGCAATAGATATATGTTAGACCCTTGTGATTCAAGAATCTGTCACCATTTTCCAAATTCGCCATAAAATCCCAAGTATCATTTCATCAGAACCAAGCTGCCTAACGAGTGTGGTCATGCCATGCAAGATGTCCATATTGACAGCAAAAAGAAAAGCGTGGCTGGGATACAAATCGTCACAGGGATCACGTTTGATTCTTTTGAGGTTTGTAGAAATATGCTGTCAGTATATTTCTGTGGGGTCATATGACTTCTTGTCAGTCCGCCGGCATCTTTTTCCACAACCCTTGTTATGTTGCGTTTAATTGTCCGACGCTTGTTTTATTTACACGTCTGCATGATACTCATATATAAACTCATGAATGCCAAGGGAAATACAAAGATGAATACAGCTATCCATTTTGTAATGTCCTTATATGCGCTAGTGTTGATTCTCTTACGACAAGGGGAGTACATTCAGGCCAAAAATAGGGTACGGACAATGGGTTTTCATCTCTGGACTATAACCGATGAGATCATTTGATGCGATCGATCAACACCACTGAAAAACAAAAACTGTCTGGATTTCGACTAGGTAATAAGGGTCAATCCCGTATCAGACAGCTAAACCAAGATAAACCATGTGATATCTCATATATCACGTCCGACATTGTTGTTGAAGTGTTTATGCCGAGATCAAAGGCTTCAATGATTTGGAACGCCCGAGTTTTATACGACGACTCTGAAACAGACACCGTCGCAGGTGTCTTTGTAAATCATATTGAGGGAGTGTATAGTCCTTGTTTGTTCCTGAATACAAAACAGAAGGCACCCGTGTTTACAAATGTACGTGTAAGGTAGCGATTATACCGTATAGGGATAGAGTATCCCGTTCTCCAACATAATTACGCTGATGGGTTCGATATAAAATCATCGTCGGATTGAAATGAGACCACTACATTTTATACATAAATGAAAATTGTTTATTATTCCCCTATGTCTAGATACTATAAGCTCAATATTATGAGCTGAGTTCAATGTGCCGAGTCTGAGACTAGATTAAACATTCGGCCAAGTGATTGAACTATTATTCCGATAGGTCATAAAAATCCACATATCTTGTCTGCCATCAAGAACAGCATATTTATCTAGAAGGGGTGTCAGTGGTTTTGTTACGCCCTCAGTCAAATACGGCAGTGTTACGAGTATTTGGCTAAGTCGAACCAGAACGATTTGGTTGCTTTCTGTGCAAAATTTTGGATACAGACATATTATTCGATTCACAAATTTGTATATATTAATTGGGTTGACAGGTTTAGATGGACAGACCTCAGGGTCGGAAAACATCGACCAAGAATAAAAAAAATCTTGGATAGGAATGAATTCAACGTACATTTTCACCGCTCAGTACTGTGCAGTTCACAATCTATCAGTGCTGTTCAGAAATGCCCCAATACTGGATGGTTGTTTACAGTGGTACTGCCTGGAAATCTCCAGGCCAGTACTGTAAGTCATAAACTGAGCAGTTCAGCATAGTCAAGAACTGACAGTTTATATTCCAAATCTGATATTCACCGGGATATCTATGGGGGTATGCAGATGTCATGCATCATTTGATATTTTGGAACATACCGGCATCATTGAAAACTGTTCACCGTTCCTCTCTTGTAGGAAACTAGACTATGTTTATGTATACTATGATTGTCTCTTTGAATTTGGTGCTAATGCTATTATATGAAATATGGGACAGTTCTTTGGATTATGGACGCGGATATTCTTTAATGGACCACGACAGAATAATGAATGACTGACTAGACGCTTGTAATCACTCCAGTCAAGGTCACTGACAACCAACAAGTCATTGGAACAGGAAAAAGACATAGTTTTATATTCCTAATTACGTAACCCATAGAGTCACTTAGACTTGTGTTATTGTTGCTTCATTAACCACGTTCGACTTATTACTTGAGCAGCAATGCGTTAAGCAGAACACTTGGGACTATTGCTCTCTCATTTCGTTTATATTCACATCGATCTCCTTAGGAGACTCGTCTTACATCCTTTATTAACTCACTTTCCAATAGCATCTCTCTCAGGAGTTATCGTTATATTCAGCCAATAGAGATAGTTACAGCTCTTGTATAATCTGTCCCACCTGGGTACTACATCGCGACATCAGCATCACTGATCAACGAGGAAGTAATTGTTTAGTAATAGGATGATTATTCTCCCCACTGCATTCTGTTCCCATCGAGATGAAACAATTATATTCAATAAAATATCGTCCTTGTAGTTTTTGCTATCAATTCATGTCTACAATACTAAGTACCAGTAATTCCAAGGCCATGGGGTGCTAATCTTTCAAATAACTGCTAAAGGTTGTATTGTACTTGTATCTAAAAATCGAAGCGGTCTGCAGATTTAAACCAAAAAATAGATTTCAATATTAAATCGAACTGATGTGCGCGAGATACAACATTCTGACAGTTGCAATACCAACCACGTTGGAATCGATGTATCACCTCTGTCTTGCACGCTATGATTTGCGCTAATGGCAATTTTCCCTTTCGTATGTATTCAAATATCTGCATAAAAAATGAGCTTCTAGAATGCGACGTCGAATCGAAGAAATGGGCCGTCGTTGCCATACGAAAATCGGTGACGTTCAGTGATATGCACTGTATATTTTAAGACTGCATGTTCGCTAATTGAGACCATTTTAGCAGATTTCTAATTGCTGCATAGCACAGGGTCAATCATATCTAGTGAAACCCTTCCTTCAGCACCGGTAACTATGAGATCATATACAGGCATATTTTATTTAGTAAAGCAACATTTCTCCCTATTTCTGGGAAAAGAGATTATTTTGGATTCACGATGCACCGTCTCTTTGGGATATTCCATTATTGGAAATTAATCCCCGAGGATGTAGACGATTACGTATCTGTCTCGTCATTATCTGTCTCTCACTGGCGATGAAAGTTCCTGTTACTCCCGAGGATTAGCCAAGCAAGAAACAGCTGATGATATTACCAAGTCCTGGGAGATCCTTCTCAGACGCGGGTACGTAGACCATTCAATTACTGGACATAATGTAAGCAATGACTGCATTCCTTTCCTCCGTGCCTATGGGATCGACATTACATTTGGATGTGAAGTCAAACTGTCTATTGTACCTAAGATTTGTTCACTGTCATATTAGACGAGCGACAATTGGCCGAAAAAGGCCTTTTTTCAGAATTTTAATTACCCCTCTCCCCCCCCCATACAGCAACATCATATCCCGTTTGGAAGCCTATCTTCTGTACTTTACGATGAGATACGGTGCCGTTTACTCGAAGAATTCAGTTGAACAGAGCCCCCTGAAGCAAAAATTTTCATTCCTCGAAAAGAGGTATTGAAACCGCTATAAATCAACTTAATTTTCTTCTAGCTTTTAACGATAGGTGTCAATTTGCTCAGCATTGGTTGAGAAGCCGCCAGATACCAATATGTGTGATGACGTCATCAATATGTGATGTCACATGAGGACCACCTCCGAACATCCGTTATAATATAGATTATCCTAAAAATCTCAAATTTTAAGTTATCTTTCAGTACAGTAATAATTCTGGTTCAATCTTATCGAAACTGCCTATATCCTGATGCTTATCTATCCGCTTTTTATTTCAATAAATCTTGATGACGTAGTTGCTGAATTTATCAGGAAATAATGACAAATCATTCAACTGTGTGAATGAATGAGTTTTGAAAATTAGAGGGTCAGCTTGATTAAATGTGAACAACTGCGAACGCCAATGTCGGGGTTTAGGTTTGATCCAAATACGTTCCTGAATGTATAACTATTAATCAGCGAAATTTTAAATTACTAATGCGCTATCGCCAGTGACCGTTTCAAAATTACGAAGAAATGTGCCACGAGAAGGAGATAGGACTATTGCTGTGAGCATAACTTTTCAGTTTGGTGATCAAACAACTTTCAAATCACGTTATATTCAGAATATGTTACTGCTATGCTATTAAGGCCAAGAATTCACAAGGGAACGACATTTCTATAAGAAATTTACAACGTTGAAAGACAGTTGTTTGGTCCAGTTGTTTTGCCTTGTATCTGACAGTAAGTTTATATGCCTCGGACGAGAAATTTCGAATTCTAACTACCGTTCTATAGAATAAAACAGTGTGCGTTTAACAACTTGCTTTTTATCGCTCATAAAATCGGTACTATGCTGTCTATAAAATAAGTGGAGGTCGAGTTCGCTTGAAGTACCTATCAAAACAGAACTACTGCCATACTTATCTCGCTATTGTCTACTGAGTATTATCATCTTGGAATAAAACAAATCAATTTTCTTTCATCTTCGCTCGACCATCTTTCGGCGCCAGATAAATTTTAGAACCTTATACGTAAAGGACCTTGGAAAATTCCCGATAATCATAAACTTTCACCCAAACCATCTGGAAAATCCCGTACGTTATTTATCAAGGATAAAACTATCTTATCTTCCTGCAATTTGTCATTTAATTGGTGGTCAAAGCTGGTGCGGGACATCAGAATGATCAGCAGGTATATTAGTTGCCATGTGGTTGTCACTGAACTTATAGACAAGAAGACCGAAGAGTAGAACTAAATATTCCAGTCAATGAAAATTTCTGAAAAAGTACAATTGCCTTTCAGTCACACTATGATTGAGACAGTTCACATGGATTGAATAGCATGGTTTAGTTATCAATTTTTTTTATTAATCGTGATATTTTCATGTAATAGACACCAAACCTGGCGTTTACCTTTACGTTACGCAGAATAGTTATCTAACAGGTATGACTGAATGTTGCAGAAAACAAACCACATTATCGGGATGGGGAATTAAAATGTATGATTGAAGAACTATTGATAAGAATCGCTTAAAACGTGGGGATTTGCAGTAATTCGTTAAAACCCTTTCTGATTGCCCATGTGTGGGTAAATATTCCTCCGCAATGAAGTTGAATCTGTAAAGACCCTTTCACTCGGTGGATTTACACTTTAGTTCTAGTCATCTCTTTCAGTTCAAACCGAAACTTTCTTAGTCCAAATAACCCACAATTCTAGACTGTGATTGTACAGTAGCCGCCTGCCCTTGTATGACTTACTTTGAAGCTGTGTGCGGTGAATACTAAGTTGAACAGGTGGGAGTACATCATTAATCCTGGCAGGTTTAGTCTGTTGAACCACACAGACCCATTTGTTTCCTTTAACAAGTTTCACTGAATCAAATAATGGGCATGTTTATGTGTCTGAGAATGGATCTATCTTTTGATTATGTCGGCGATGTGGAAGTTCCTGTGAAAACAGCTTTGGCCTCACTTGCATCAGCCTGCGTGTTTGAGGGAGTGTCTCAGGTAAATCGATCAGTCACGATTGGTCGATTTACCTCAGACATGTACTTCAACTTGGATACATTTATGGGTATTCCTGAGAAACTTGACAAGTTTAGTGCGAAATTAATAAGTATTTACCGAGATCTGACCACCCGGTCTCAACTCGGTTTCTTTCCTTAACTATCTATGTAAACAATGCAAGATGGCGACATATATATACGATACTTAGTCGCAAGCAGCCTGTGCACTCTTGGATACTATCGAATGCTATCGTCTGTCTAAGCATCATTAGACAGGTCCCAGCCAAGGAAAAACTAACATTTTTTCCGGTCAAAGTTTTCTCAGTGATTCCGTCATCCTTGTCTTATGTCCTTTCAATTTAGCTGAGGGGCCACCCTGGATTTGGCCTCAAATCCAATATGGCGGCCAAAATCCAAAATGGCCGCCAATACCCATAGAAGCTCACAATTTCCTGCTCGAAAATCAATTTTCTAACCACGAACTAGGTTTTTTTCTAGTCCTACGTAGGGTATGAATAATTAGTTAATTTTGGAATGATTTGTAATTGGTCTGAAAATTCAATATGGCCGCCAAAATCCAAAATGGCGGCCAATGTCCATTGAATCACACATTTTCCTGCCCTAATATGTAGAGATGGACCATCTTTGGTCCAAATGTGTCGTGTGGGGTGTCATCCTGTAGCTGAGTGAGTTGGATCCGACTGGGCTAATGTATCGTCCGTTTTCATCATTTTGCACATGCGCAATCTGGCCGTAGTATAGAAAGCAGGCATTTTGGGGACTCGTGGAGGTTTGTTGAGTGATTGAGGGACCATCCCTGGTCAAATGAACCTTGTGGGGAATCAGTGTGAAGCTCTTGTGGGTCAGACTGGCTTGTTTTCATTGGAAGTCGCGCCAATCTGCGCATGCGCAGTTGGGGTGTAGTAAGTAAAGTGGTCATTTTGGGAGGTGCGTGGGGGTCTGTTGAGTGATGAGGGACCATTCTTGGTCCGAATGCCTCGTGTGAGGTGTCAAAGTGTAGCTTTCGTGGTGTAGACCATGATTTGAGGGGTGTCCCACTGATCTGTGACGTCATTCTTGACGTCATCAGTAGGAGTAGTAGCCAAAGTGGGACTTTTGGGGGTGTGAAATAAGGTGTTTGGGGTAGAGAGGGACCACGTTTGGTCCAAATGGCCTGGTTGGGATGTCCTAGTGAAGCTTTCGTGGGGTAGAGTCAGACTGGCATGTTTTTATTGAAAGTCGCGCCAATCTGAACATGTTCAGTTGTGGTGTAGTAAGTAAAGTGGTCATTCTGGAGGTGCGTGGGGATGTGTTTGAGCGATTGAGGGACCATTCTTGGTCCGAATGCGTCGTGTGAGGTGTCAAAGCAAAGCTTTCATGGTGTGGACCATGACTTGAGGGGTATGCGGGTCATCTGTGACGTCATTACTGACGTCCTCAGTAGGAGTTGTAGCCAAAGTGGATATTTTTGGGGTGTGAAGAACGGTGTTTAGGATAGAAATGGACCATCCGTGGTCCGAATGCGTCGTGTGAGGTGTCATCTTGTAGCAACACCCACCAACGACAAGCTCAATGCTTCAACGCCCTGGTGAATCAGCCCTGAAGCCCTGCGCGCCTATATGTAGCTCTACGGGTGTAGTCCGTGATAAGTACTATTCTGATTGGTTAATCCAAAAGTAGAGCAACAACAACAACAACAACAACATCAACGATTACAGGTCAATCCTTTTATTATCTCCTCCATCACAGCTCATCCACGCTAAGGGAACAAGTGTGTTTACAATTCACTTATGCTATTGTCCGTGTATTCAGAAGTTCACTGTTCTGATCTCAGAATGATGAGGGACACGAGTTAATCCCTATATGAACAGACACCACCACACACCGCACCACACCCGCACTCTGGTGTACCCTATACCCAAATGGCTATAGGATACAGGGTGCACCACAGGTACGCGCACATGTGTGCGATGACGTCACTTCCGAGCTCTGAGCTCCACAAGCTTTGAGCTCCAAGAGCTCCGATCCGGGAGCTCTGCCACATGGGAGCTACCACCACCACCGGGCGTTGACGGGCGTCAACGCCCGGTGGTGGTGGTGGTGTGTGGTAGTGTGTGGTGGTGGTAGAACTGGTGTGTGGTGGTGGTAATCTTGGTGTGTGGTGGTGTCTGTACATATAGGGATTAACTCGTGTCCCTCGTCATTCTGAGATCAGAACAATGAACTTCTGAATACACGGACTGTAGTGAATTGTAAACACACCCATAGCGGTTCCCTTGGCGTGGATGTGCTGTGATGGAGGGGATAATAAAAGGATTGACCTGTAATCTTTGATGTTGTTGTTGTTGTTGCTCCATTTCTGGTACATTTCTACCCTAAACACCGTCCTTCACACCCCAAAAATATTCACTTTGGCTAGAACTCATACTGAGGACGTCAGCAATGACGTCACAGATGACCCGCATATCCCGCAAGTCATGGTCCACACCATGAAAGCTTTGCTTTAACACCACACACGACACATTCGGACCAAGAATGGTCCCTCAATCGCTCAAACACATCCCCACGCACCTCCAGAATGACCACTTTACTTACTACACCACAACTGCGTATGTTCAGATTGGCGCGACTTTCAATAAAAAACATGCCAGTCTGACTCTACCTCACGAAAGCTTCACTAGGACACCCCAACCGGGTCATTTGGACAAAACATGGTCCCTCTCTACCCCAAACACCTTACTTCAAACTCCCAAAATTCCAAAAAAATCGTCAAGAATGAGGTCACAGATGACAGGGACACCCCTCAAGTCAGGATCTACACCACGAAAGCTTCACTTTGACACCTCAAACGAGGCCATTTGACCAGGGATGGTCCCTCAATCACTCAACAAACCTCCACGAATCCTCAAAATGCCTGCTTTCTATACTACGACCAGACTGCGCATGCGCATGCGCGAAATGATGAAAACAGAGGATACATTAGTTCAGTCGGATCCCACACTCACTCACTCGTTCACCATCGTTAGTGCGTCCATGCGTTTACGGGTGTTGGGGGCGCCTCAAGGGTGTTGTGCACTCACTCATTCACTCACTCACTCACTCACAATCACTCACTCACTCACTCACTCACTCACACGCGCGCATACATTCACTCACAGGTAGCTCTATCAGGTAGCTGGATGGGAAAAAAGGCCGTCATCTACTCCAAACGCACTCTATTGCACCTCCGAAACACCCGCTTTCGCTACTACTCGTGCTGATGACGTGACCGATGACGTCACAGATGACATGGAAAAACCTCAAGTCGTGGTCTACTCCCCGAGAGCTACAACATGACACCCCACGCGACACATTCGGACCAAGGATGGTCCATCTTTACCCCAAACACACCCCCACGCACCCCCAAAATGCCCGCTTTCGCTACTACTCGTACTGATGAACTCACCGATAACGTCACAGATGACATGGATATCCCTCAAATCAGGGTCTACACCCGGAGAGCTACAAGATGACACCCCACAGGACGCATTCGGACCAAGGATGGTCCATTTCTACATATTAGGGCAGGAAAATGTGTGATTCAATGGACATTGGCCGCCATCTTGGATTTTGGCGGCCATATTGAATTTTCAGACCAATTACAAATCATTCCAAAATTAACTAATTATTCATACCCTACGTAGGACTAGAAGAAAAACCTAGTTTGTGGTTAGAAAATTGATTTTCGAGCGGGAAATTGTGAGCTTCTATGGGTATTGGCGGCCATTTTGGATTTTGGCCGCCATATTGGATTTGAGGCCAAATCCAGGGTGGCCCCTCAGCTAAATTGAAAGAGCAATAAGACAAGGATGACGGAACCACTGAGAAAACTTTGACCGGAAAAAATGTTAGTTTTTTCTTGGCTGGGACCTATCTACATGTAGGCACTAACAACACAGCTTCCTATTATAAGAGGAGCTCGCTTGATGCTGTACAGTTAATTGTTGAGACTAAAGGACTGTAGGCTGCTATATACTGTGTCAGATCCGACACGCAGTAACCAGCCTTAGTCCATGAAGGATTTCCGCACCCACAATGGAAATACATTAGTCGTAGGACAGTTTTAGAACCAAAACACAAAGAGGCACCAAAATAAAATCAAAGGATAACACGCTTGGAAGCTGACTCGAAATGTTTCAGATGCAAATAAATATAGGATAGTTTCTCGGAGGAAGGGATCGGTCCACACGTGTCAATGATGACTTCAAATCCTCATCTAACAAATATATTTTAATCAAAATGATTAATACAACTATTCACGTCCTACGGCTTCCATATTCGCTCCCATTTTCACCTGAAGACGCATGTAATTGTTTTGTTTGGAAGTAGACTATGGCATATAATGCCGTGACCGTTTACCGTACCAGCGACGTCAATAGGCACCAGACAAACATCTTCTTTTCGCTCAATTTTGCTCGAAAGGAATAGCCTCTTTGATCATAAATTGATTACATCCTTATAAAGAGCAGACTGGAAACGATCTCCAGTGCATCGTTAGTACTAACTCATTCTTTTGTCTGATATTACATCCTGAGGTAGACACCGGCCTACGTGTGCATCTAGCCATGAAGCCAGACTTCCTGAGGACGTCGTGGGTCAGTTGGACGCCCATTTCTTCCATTACCCCAAAGAGTATACTTATCCTGATCACGATGTTCAATACAGAGTCGATGTATCACGGTGGAGAATCTGCTTTCCATCTTGATGTGGAGTATTCAGTTTGTTGCGGGAAATTGTGCCGCTATATGGTGGGATTATGTGAACGTATGACTGCCAGCTCGCCTGATGTGGACCGATCTTTGTGCAATGTTTTAGTTGCGGAGATTGAGCCTACATAGATGAAATAAGATTGTGTAGTTTCCGCACAGAGCGGAGACTTCCGTATAGAGACAGAACTCCTGCACAAAATTGAATGCACTAAGATTTATGATAGTTCCCCACGCTGTGTAACATGCCTTATCAACATCTTGGAAACTGTTCAACAATTCTTCCCTGAGTTTTCTATTTGTTGTATTCATACAGCGTGTATGAAAGTATGCTTAGCGATGGTGATTTGACCAGTCAATAAACATTGTATTATATTCTACATTTGGGTATGAATGAAAGATCGTTTATCTATAATCGTATATTGAGGATGTCCGCTGGTGGTAAATCAAAATAATAAACTTTTTGAATAATGTGTGTTGTTGCATTCATAATTGAGTAATATGAGCAAAAACAAAGAAAAAAATATAGGTTGGTGTGCATTTTTTAGCTGTAGGCAACATTAAGTGGACTGACCCATGCTCAATTTGATAACCCAGAAAGCATAGGGAATAGCCTTAGTTTTGAAGCATATTCATGAAAAATTCATATAAATAGTATTTAACTTTTTCTTATATTCTAACTGTTTGCAGATAATCCCAATGTCTATCAAAATTTAGCAAATTGGATGGATGTTGGTGTGCAAAATTCTTGGCTAGAAGGCTTTTAAAGGAAATCCCCATCTCTTAACCTAGGGAAGGGAGGTAACCCAATAGAAAAAATGGCTGCCAAAGTCAAAAGCCATCAGCGGACATCCTTAATACACATAGGCTGGCTTCCTGTAACAGAGAAGTTGTTAACAGTTTTCATTGATTCCGGCAAGACATCATGATGTTGCAAATATTAAACCCGTATCGCTGATAAGTATTGTTACACCCATGTGATTTATCTAGAGAACTGTACTGCTAGCACTATGAAGTGAGATTGGTTGATAATTCGAGGGATCAAAAATGGATTGGTAGGCCCTATAACGTTCTCAATTTTCAAAAGTAAGGGCAAAGTCGGTAGTGTAGCGTTAATACTGTTAATATCAGAGTGTAACGATTTCAATCAACGCCACAGAATATTATTACTGATTGCACAATATGGTCGTAGCGTGGAAGATCACTGGCGCTACGTTTAGCAACAATAATATTGTAATTTTCAACTGCGGTCACTATTAGATCGAGTAAATGGCACAGGCCCCAAACATTGACGTGCACAAGCTGCCTATTTGGATATGGGAGAGGGTTTAGATTGATGTCGCCTTTTATCAACAGTGGCGCATCTCAACAGTATACCAGAAAACGGCTAGACGGGTAGTATAAAACTTCAGGATTTTTGTTGTGAACGGGACATAGCATGGACATTGAGAAGTACAACAGGATATGGGTTCACTACGAATCAACCGGCAGATTCGCAAAGTCATTTAACGTTATATTTGAACAGAATAATAGAATCAATAAATATCTACTTGTCATGTTTGATATACTAGTATTTTTGCAAATATTGAAAATATAATTTTCAGTATCAGTGTCTGAGCAAAAACCGAAATTCTTAGCAGGCAATCTAACACGTGTTGGGAGCCCGGATTTTTGTTTGGGCGGAAGGCCCTGGTATTTCACCAAGATAGATGTGATGTCTGAGAAATGACATTAAGCACCAAAAAAAAGATTCAAAAAGACAGTTGACACCCAATGGGCGCCGGGAACATGACCAAAGGCATGACATGTTATAACATGCTCAGGTCTAGATGTCGTCATTGGACATGCAGTCACATATTTGGTCGAAATGTCATGGAACTTTTGTCAGGATAGCTGTGGGGTGATGAACAAAATCGAAGAGGGCATCTAACGCCCAAAATGGGTCGGGAACATTTTGGTTGGAAGGCCGTCATCGTGGAACTTAGGATAGCTATGAGATTGGAGAGAGTGTATTTGAAAAAGCAAAATGTCGGAAAGAGCATTTAACGCCCATTGAGACCCAAGAACATGATATAAAAAATTACATGTACATACTCTCTCACAAACCTGTACAAATTCAGGTATACATATACGGGAATATCCTTGGAGGGAACGTGGCCTTCCGATACTTGCCAGACAAATTATTTGTTAAATAGTGAAAGGGAACAGAATGACATGAACATAAGCCCACATGTATACCAATGTTAAAAATAGCCCAATGGGCTCCAATACTCCCCGCCTATCAGTTATTGTCTACACTCGGCCATCATGCATTGTATAAGATGTATTTTTAGAATATTGACAACCAGGTTAGCAATTGTGATCTGGCAGGGTTGATTGAAGTTCTCTCGTACAAGAAATACATAGGAACTTGGGCCAGGTCAGCTTTTGTCAAGACCTTAATTGGTGGGGAAAAATGTTGCACTGAGGTTCTGTTAGAGCATCACCATATTGGCGCAATAAGTAAGAGGTGGGGAAAATTGATGGCATCTAGCGACTAAAAAGCAACCAGATGACTACAGATAACTTCCCTGGACACCTCACATTCACACCCAATAATACGGTGGATTCTTGGACATAGCCTTAGTATCTCAGCTACGCTTTTATTGCAGCTGTTCATGTGGAGACAATGAAGTATCTACACGGCCCCTAGCACCGGCTTAAGTGCAATAGGGCACGTCAGCTCGGGAGCTGTAATGGCAGATCAGCTCAAACAAATAACTTATCTGGTGTTAATGGATGAGCATCGAGGACGTCTGATGGAGTAAACGCCTCAACATGGGATACACCTGGTAAATGCAAGAATACCCAGAAAACTAACCTGTAATGCCCGACGACGTGCGGCTTAAATTTCCTACCAAAACAATAAACCTACATGTATTTGTCGAATGACATGTACAGAGGGCGAGCCTCGGCGACTAACAGTCCACCAGCAGAATCCTACCATATACAGGCAATAAATTCATAGCTCTAAATATATACTCTTCTAAATAGCTCATAATTAAACCTAGTAATTTTATCTTGGAAATATTGGTCACGGTCATATCAGTCGTCTTTAACAGTGTTCTGGTCTATTCTAACTGAAGTTCAGTGATATTCAATAGACAACAGGCCCAGCCATATGTGGTATAAATTTGAGCAACGTAGATACAATCCTTCATGAAATATCGTACTAAATATAACCGGACCTGGATAAAATAAGATGGAGGTCAGTCATCTTCAGTACACCTCTGGACCATCGCCAGATGTATACATACATGTAGTATTAATTTAGGAAGCCTAGCTGTATTTTCTTCAAGTTATATCATAATAAACAGTAATAAGATCAGTCAACTGCGACACATCTCTGGTCAATTACCAGTTGATTATGTAACATGAATTTGGAGATTTTATCTATAGTCCTTCAAAAAAATAGAGCAAATACTAGAATTTGACCTTGATAAAATAGGTCAAGATCGTTCGTTTCTGGCCGTTACGCAGATGTATATGTGGTATGAATTTACAATGCCTGGCTATAATCCTTCTTGGGATATCGTTTCCACAAGCAAGATGGACAGACAGACGACGCCGACGACGACTATACCCTTCGGAAAAATTTACTCGAGGAGTGACTTACACTTCAACAACTTATGCATGTGGCTAAACCCGATCGAGTATAAAAGATCGCATCATGCCTGAAAAAAGGCCTGTCCCACTCCTGTCTGTCTTTTCCCCACATCGAATAACTACAATTATGTTTAGACATTACAGCTCGGATTTGACATTTCTACATGGTATAGAGTCATAACATCCTCAGTTTAGCTGAATGACTGAGATGGTCCGAGTTGTCAACACCACAGCATGCAGAACATTAAAACTGTAGTTTGATATGCGACAGGGTTCTTGATGCATGGCTGATCTCATGCATTATTGGGTATAGGTCTAAACCCGAAATAATACAGGTGGCAAATTCAAAGTCCTCACTGTGTCTATAAAGCGATTTACGTACGTACTATTGTGTGTTTGGCCCAGTGATATGGTGATATATTTGCAAATATAAAACAAAGTGTTCCTGGTCGGTATTATTTATATATTCTTAATAAATTGATATACTGTCAATTATTTTAATTATTTAATAATAATTAGATTGCCATTTGTTCTTTGGTCTCGCTCAGTTAGGACTGGACGAATGGTGTCAGACAGAGATTTTAACATTTTTTTCCCTCTGATAGACATTCTATTGATACAGATTGCTGAATATTTTAAAACATTATAAATGTTTCAGTAAACCAACAATCAGCATCCACCATCATTATGTTCACCTTAGTGCTCAATGCAAACTTAAGCTACGGTTGTGGAAAGATTGGACAATAGCCCGATGTTGGGGCTGCACACCCTTATAGCAACCACGTCGTGAAGATTTACGCAATAAGGCCACATGGAAATGAGCGGCCGATGACCACAATGAACACACAAACAGTTGCTGGAGTCGAAAAAGTAACCAGTCACTTGATTAAGAGAAAACTGCGTTCGACTCACATTGGCGTTCCTTGAAATGTTCGTTGGTTAATAATAGGACCTAGTGTGACGTAACTTGTGTTTAATTTCTCTTGAACCGGGGCTATACTTCAAGCCCTTCTTGACGTTCATATCAACCGTCACAATGAAAGTGTGACTGGGATACATCATTATCTAGATAGCGACTTATATAACGAAAATTATATCAAATGTAAGGATACTGATCAGTAATATGGATTAGATATTTGGAAAATCATGATGATGATCTGGTCGGCCATCATTGACAAATTATGTATACTATGATGGTTTTTAATTCGCTACTAATGCTGTTATACAAATTAGGTCTTTAGATTATGGACGCAGAAATTCTTGAATGAACGACGGCTGTATATTGAATGAAGGACTAGACGTTTGTACCAATGAGGTAGATTGCGAATCTAGGCTCAACAAAACCGTTTATCCTTTGGAAATTGACGAAATTTTCAAAAAGGTTCACAGATTCAATCCAATTCGCCAAAAACGGTGTCCAAATTTGAAAATTTCCTCATGCATCAACCCTTTTGGCGAAGACTGTATAGTAATTGTAAATGTTATATTGTATCGAACTATATCATTTAAAATTTAATACTATATCCAAAGGCTCTAGACAAAAGTAATTGTTCATAAACGTTATGACCTAGGTCTATCGGAAAGAGAAACTCTGGCCGTTCCGGAAATTTGGTCTGAACTACCGTTTCTAAATCGATGTTTCCAGACAAGACAAGACTAAACTATGCGCAACCGTGTCTTGTCGATAACAATTCGCTAGCTGAAATGGATGTCTTCTTGTCACGCCTTGGGCAGTAGAAGCAGCTCCAAATAATATAATATGCATATGTAAACCACAATCTACTTCCTTTTCTACATGTACTCTCCGAGATTGATTCCAAACAGCTTATACAGGAAGGTATTGGCGACTACTCACATCGATATATCAAAACTGTACTGGACAGCCAAAATTTATAAAAAGTCATACAAAGCTAGATGTTTTACCACCAAACTGTCCATTTTATTCAGTGGAAGTAACTGATTTGAAGATCTGCATATGAAGATTTGGTGAGATATGAAGAAAACTCAGGTGTGAAGAATATATATTTTTTTCCATATTATAACTGGATTTTATGAAATCAGTAATAGATTGAACGTTATAACGAGGCCTATACTTAAAAAAAAGATTATGTCTGAAGTCGACTTTGTGATATCAGACGATTACAATTTCAACATATTCTTTCTGGATAGCAATATTCCGGAAGGTCCCGTGAAATGCGCGAGCTTTTGTAGAATTACAAGCGTCTGGTCCGTCATTCATAATTCAGCCGTCGTCCATTAAAGAATATCCGCGTCCATAATCCAAGGACCTGTTCCATATTCCATATAACAGTATTAGCACCAAATTCAAACAGACAATCATAGTATACATAAACATAGGCTAGTTTCCTGCAAGAGAGAAGCGATCAACAGTTTTCAATGATGCCGGCAAGACATCATGATGTTCCAAAAATATCAAATTCGTATCGCTGATCAGTATTCTTAATCCAAAATATTCGTTGTAAAGTCATCTAGAGAATGATGTATCTCAGTCACGCTTTGATTGTGCTGTTCATATGAGCACCATGAGGATCTTGAAGTACATGGGTTCATACGGCCCCGGGTTAAGCGGAATTAGACACAAGTTACGAAACGTAACGCCATAGATATTGCAGGGTACGTTCGTATTTTGCTATCAGCATGCGATATGTATCGCCAAATTTGAGAAACTTTGAGTGGAGGCGCTCAACTACTTAGATAAAGGACTGGACATCATTAATTTACCTCGAATCCTGAATGATCCAGAGGTACGCAACGCTGTACCAAACTATTTTAAGTTCACAGAACCTCCGTGCATTTCATATAAGTATACTAAATCTATAGCCACCAAAATATTCAATTACTCCAATGCTGTCAAGGAGTTTGACTGAAACTTATACACGTCAGGAGGCTATAGTTGTGATTGTGAATCATCGAACTTTATCTATACACCATGCAAACATATTGTGACTGGTGCTCTTGATATGGTGAGTGATAAGGATCTGAAATTACTCCTGATGAAAGGACCTAAATATAGAGAGCCAAGAAGAAAAAATCTGAAGGCCGACCAGAAGATAGTCCTGTCTGCATTGGAACAGTACGTTATGGATTGGTCTAAGCGAGAAAAAGTTGAACCTACAGTACTCGCTGATTGGCTGGACCTCACCAAGAGCAAGGTCGTTGAAACAATCCGCCATATTGAAGTACTCTTCCCCAAACAAAACAAGTACTGAGAAACCTCAATTCGCAAGAAGTTCTAGCAAATCTCCAGAGTAAATTCGTCATAGTCCCAGCAGACAAAGCTACGAATAATATAATATTCATATGTAAATATTACTATTACCAGGTGCTGGTTAAAGAATTGAGTGTAGACATCTCATCATCAAATACGTCTACTTACTCCCAAACTGCATTTACTCTGGAAGATTTATTTTACAATCACAAACAGTTTCTCAGGGAAAGAGGTATTTGTCTTCCAATCAATCATAACGACATACCAAAACTATACTGGACTCCCAAAATGCATAAATCACCATACAAAGCTAGATTCATAGCTGGTTCTAGAAGCTGCACCACCAAGCTTCTTTCAACCCTATTGAGGAAGGCCCTTCAGGAGGTAAAAGCATTTTGGGAAAGGTATTGCGCCACTATTTCTAAGAACTCTGGCGTTAAATGTATGTGGATATTGAAAAACTCAAAATGTCTTACGGAAGAACTTGATGCTAAAGGTCACATACCGTACAGACATGTATCCACATGGGATTTCTCGACTCTATACTACAATCCCTCATCAGGACCTTATTGACCGTATAAGTTCATTGATAGTATCTGTGTTCAAGAAAACTGATCGTAGATATATTAATGTCGGAAGCCATAAAACATTCTTTAGCTCTACTACATACAGGAGATATCATTCATGGGATGTTTCTTTGTTTATAGAGTTGCTTGAATTTCTCATTAAAAATATTTATGTAAAATTTGGCAACACAATATATCAGCAGCATATAGGTATTCCAATGGGTACTAATTGTGCACCCCTGTTGGCTGACCTGTATCTGTTCTCTTATGAATATGACTATATGCAGGCGCTTTCAAAAACCGATCCATTCAAAGCCCCGTTCCTTCTCATTCACCAAACGCTATATAGACGATCTTCTCACTGTGGATAATCGCTATATAAATGACGCAGTGAAGGATATATATCCACCTTCACTAGATTTGAAGGAAACTACAGATAGCCCTACAGGCACATCTTATTTAGATCTCTATCTCTATAAAAATGAAGCGGGCATTCTCTCTCGTCGACTTTATGACAAAAGAGATGATTACAATTTCGACATCGTAAACTATCCCCTTCTGGACAGTAATATTCCAGTGGGACCTGCATATGGCGTATACATATCTCGCTTAGTAGCATTTGCTAGATCCTGTGTTAAATGCGACGATTTTAATCAACGTCACAAAACATTGGTGCAGAAACTTAAAAAACAGGGCTATTCCACCGAGCGCCTACACTCAAAGTTTCTCAAATTTGGCGATACATATCGCATGCTGATAGCAAAATACGAACGTAGCGTGCAAGATCTATTGCGCTACGTTTCGTAACTTGTGTCTAATTCCGCTTAACCTGGGGCTAGGAGCCGTATGAACCCATGTACTTCAAGATCCTCATGGTACTCATATGAACAGTCACAATCAAAGCGTGACTGAGATACATCATTCTTTAGATGACGACTTTACAACGAATTATGGATTAAGAATACTGATCAGCGATACGGATTTGATATTTTTGGAACATCATGATGCCTTGCCGGCATCATTGAAAACTGTTGACCGCTTCTCTCTTGCAGGAAAGAAGCCTATGTTTATGTATACATGTACTATGATTGTCTTTTTGAATTTGGTGCTAATACTGTTATATGGAATATGGAATAGGTCTTTGGATTATGGACGCGGATATTCTCTAATGGACGACGGCTGAATTATGGATGACGGACTAGACGCTTGTAAGTATAGCCCTGTTTTATAAGTTTTTGCAACAATGTTTTGTGACGTTGATTAAAATCATCACATTTAACACAGGATCCAGCAAATGCTACTAGGCGAGATATGTATACGCCATATGCAGGTTCCACTGGAATATTACTGCCCAGGAAGGAATAGTTTACGATGTCGAAATTGTAATCATCTCATTTGTCATAAAGTCGACGAGAGAGAAGGCCCGCTTCATTTTTATAGAGATATAGGTCTAAATATGACGTGCCTAAGCGGTCCAACTTTGAAAGAATCCGATATCGACGTCAAACCTAGCATTGGATTACTGTTACTTGTATATATCGTGGTAGATATTTAAAATAGCGTAGGATTGACTTATAAAGTCCTATTGATGCCGCCGGCGGAAGCTTTTGCAGAATGTCAAGAACTATCTCTGTCACGTTTTGATTTGGTAGTGCAGGTAATTCCAATATCGTTGTCTACTCCTCGTTGATCACCAAAGTGCAATCACGAAATCTTCATCCATTCGTAAAATGACACCTACTTATCGGTACTCAAACAGGCCTCTAAATACTTGTATTATTAAATATCAAAGAACAAAAACCAACAGGGTGAATTCCATCAACAAGGAGAACATGTATGAATACACGTTTGAACAAACGTCGTATAGTTTTTCCTCATTGACAGGAAGTAACATATTCTGCTCATGTGGACATATATCTTTCGCGGTTGACTGAGCATTTCACCTATCTAGTTAATTTATAAATATACTTCCGATCTATGCGAACTGTTTGTCCACAAAGTATATCGTTTCAGTGCAACAGTGTAACGAAAGTATAAGCATCCGAACTTCCAACGTCAAAGAATGCACTTTTACAATTTTCACAAATGAAGACGGATATTATACCCTCCGCAACGAAGTTAGGGGAGGGCATACTGGAACCGTCTTTCCGTCTGTCTGTAGACACAATTTTGTCCGGACTCCTCCTCCTAAGATTTTGCTTCTGTTTTAATGACACTTTAAATATGTATTACCTATGATTTGAAGATGTGCATGTCCTATTTACAAGGCGAAATTATCATTTTTGACATATTTATAACGTTTTGAACTTTATAGGACTTTGCCATTTGTCTGTAGACACATTTTTGTCCGGACTACTCCTCCTAACATTTTGCTTCTATTTTAATGAAACTTTACATGTGTGTTACCTATGATTTGAAGATGTGCATGTCCTATTTACAAAAGTATCATTTTTGACATATTTATGACGTTTTGAACTTTATAGGACTTTTGAATTTGGTGCTAATACTGTTATATGGAATATGGAATAGGTCTTTGGATTATGGACGCGGATATTCTTTAATGGGACGACGGCTGAAGTATGAATGACGGACTAGACGCTTGTAATTTGCCATTTTCAGGATCTATTCCCATGTAGAGACAAGATTCTAGTGTAATCAACTATCCTACTATTTTTATCAGAAGGTTCTGAAACTTTGTAGACATGTTTGAAGATTTGTATCTCCTATTTGTGACATGAAATATTATTTTTTGTCAAAATTACCCAGACTCTGCATATATTCCAATATATAGAGCATGTTCTTGTGTAATTAACTAGTCACACAGTTATTACTGGATGTTTCTGAAACTTTGTACACATGATGCATGTGCATCTCTTATTTATGACCTGAAATATTTGGTCAAAATTACCAGGCCTTTAAATGAATTTCTTCAAATATTCATGTAATGAGTGCTGATAACCTGATCAGCAAGCAGTATTTTACATTATAATATTCCATCATTAAACCCCCCTCCCCCCACACACACACCCTGCAATAAAGCTGGAAGAGGGGTACAGGATCGGCTTGTCCATCCTGTAGATACAATTTTGTCTGGAATAATACTCCTAAAATTTTGCTTCTATTTTAATACATTTACCATGCGATTCACAAATTTGTTACAGAGTTATGGCCCTTCCTATCCTTGGGTTTTATTTATACTGTATTGAAATATTACTCGGAACGGGAGACTTGTGTCTCGCAGGGCGGTTATCTCAGTTATCCCTTAGGATAACAGTTACATCTAGTTAGCAATTACGAATATCCTGACTCAATTTGATTCAGCCAAACTTTATAACTTCCAAACCTATGTTATTCCAAATAGCCGAAAGTTCTAGACTATGTAATTACACAGAAACAAAGTAACATCGGCATAAGTTACTGGGCAGTTGTGTGCGACTGAGATTATTGGATTGAACTCGCGGGTGTTATTCATTTTTCCTGTCAGGTATATAGTCTACAATCTAGCCCCAGAACTCACTTTAGCTGCGAAAACTGACCTCTGGCCTAGTGGATTTCTGGGAGCAGATACGGAAACGTCGCACTTGTTTGTTTACTTTCTTATTTATTCTACTTTTTATATGTTTTGTACTCTGTCCCAAATGGGATGCTCAGTGCAATAAAGAATCTTATCTTATCATGCACACAATTAATTTTCGGCGGAACCAATCTCGCATTCGTCTATTTCAGTATTGGCGGAAATTAGCCCAGTTGCTGAGTTCTGGTGATAGATTGCTATTATTCAACTAAACATATAAATAGTTTTGTATAATTTGAATGAGTTATGTTCGTTTGGTTAAAATTAACTGAATTTCACAATAAAATGCACCCGGATCTCTCGATTATCAAAGGCACTATTTCTTAGCCGGCTCAATGCGTGATCGTCATACGCTCCCCACCAGTGGGGATTTGTGCGTTCTATGTGAGAGGCTTGTTCCGCCAATACGGAAATAG